>RJWM01044530.1:0-13212 GCA_004363535.1 Dasyprocta punctata | reverse complement strand
TGATATAAAATTATCTTACAAAAGTGACAATCATTAAATAAGTTCTCATGCATTAACTTATAAAAATCAACTTTGCCTTTCTGTTTCTTGGAAAGAGACTTTTTAAAAGCAAAATTATTCTGATTTCTACTTTTGTCTTCAGTTACAAATAGTCAATTTGTAATGCTGGTGATTAACCTTTAAGATTCTCACTTTAGACTAAGTGCTATTAAAATACATTGAGAGTCAATTGAAAATCTAACTTATGATCAAGGGGATACCAGGCCTATCAATCATAATGGCTGCAAATCAAAAAGGCACAAATACACTGGAGAAGTTTATCTCATCCAAATTCACTGGCATTGAAATCTTTCAAATTTTTCATATTCAAGTTTATTTTTACATTAGTCTTTTTCTATTCCAAGGATTTAAGATTAATATGCATATGAAACTCATAAATGTATACTCATGATACATTTAGATACAATTATTGTTGCAAAGATTTATTGTTAATTGCTTTAATATCCCTATATATCTGTCGTGAAATTTTGGTCTTATTTATTGGATTCAAATATTTTTTAAACTGGTTACATAATGATTAATGTTTGAATGCTTGGACATCTTTCTTTCTCTTTCTCCTAAGAGGATTGGATTATCCAGATAGATAATTCTTAAATAAAAATCTATTTGTTTTTAATTATCTGTAAATTGTGAACATGTTCAACTGTCTTCTAGTTTCTAGTTGTGAAAAATAAAAATAAACACTTGTCAGTCTTTCTTAGACAAGCAAGATATATATATATATTTATCTTTAAAATTGCATTCAATTTTGAATTGTTTTGCTCATAAATGTCATCATAACTCATCAAGACATATGATCTTTTCCCTGTAAAATCCAAGAAACTTAAAGATGTACTTTTTTAGCTAATAGATGTTTTATTCTATTAATAATTATGAGCTATTACTAGTCCAAGTCTTTGGTCTTCGACAAATATTTCTACCTCCTTAATTTTGCCATCAATGAAAAACACCTCTTTACTCACACTTCTAGATAATTCATTGTGAAGTTTACCTTTCATCTCACTTAACATAGATTATGTATATTATTTACAGAATCTTGTTATCAAGATTCTGTACCTCTCTGCTTATTGCTTTATGGTGTCACTGTGCTTTATTGTTGAGTTCTTTTTATTAGAGAATATTTTAAAATTTTGTGCACATATTACTGTTAATTTTAAAAGTCACAAAAATCAATAGTTCATTTGTTGTGGTTGTCGTTCCAGAGTCTTGCCATCAAACTATGCTGTCAGGTTTTTCTTTTCTTTTTTTTTTTTTTTTTTAATTTGAGGTTTTTTTCCTCAAGTTGGAGACATTGTCTCACTAAATTTCTGTGTTATCCAAGCTGATCTCAAACATTTGATCCACTGCCTCAGTCTCCATTGTGCTGGAACTGCAGGTGTGCACCATGTCCACATTCACACTCTATTTCAATAAATATTTTAAATATCCAGAAAATGTCCAGTGCAATATTCTTACCACACAAAGATAAGGTGAGAGATAGTAAGAGACTATTAACAGTTAGTGGGATATAGAAATTTATCAAACAAGAAAGTTTTTGCTCAACCTTTCACTCTATCAGTATACCAAATGATATTTTAAGAAACAATTTTATTGAAAAATATTGACAATCAACAATCTTCAGATATTGTTTGACCTAGAATTTTAAATTGGTACTTCAAAAAGTATAATTACATATGTAGATATTACATCAGACTTTTTGATATTTTATGTATGAAAGTTTTATTTATAAACCAATGAAAGTGTAGATATTATTATGGGAATATTGTGTGTGTGTGTGTGTGTGTGTGTGTGTGTGTGTTTGTGTGGGGGTGGGTGAGTGTTTATCACTTCCAACATTATCTGTTTTTTAAAACCAATAAATTTTCTCATATTTTGTCACATTTGAGTTAGGGTGAACATATTTCATTCTTTTAATCTCTTATTTTAAGTGTAACTTCTAAACTCCTCATTCTTCTATAGTTTCTTCAAAGACTTTTCCAGTTGTCAGCATTTTTGACATTGAAATATCTCAAATTGAAAACAGTATTAAAAATGTTTGATCTTATCAGCTTTTTTTGTTGTTTTTTATTGCTTACTTTTCACCTATCTTAACAATAATGGAAGCCTGTATGAGAGGAAATTTTCAATGTATAGATAGCAATTCTTTATTCGAATAGACAAACTGGTTCTCTATAAAATATGTAATTATAACACATTTCTTTAAAAATTAAAATCATATATACCATTATATGAATGCTTGGCATTTCATATATTTTAGAGATGTTTTATTGCAGCCTGTATAAGCTAATTACTGTTAATTAACAGGCAGTATTCAATGCAAATTTCAGTTCTTCAAGTTAAGCCAAAGTTTTCTAAACTTAAAAGGAAGAGTTTAGTTTTAGGGTTTAAAATAATTGAGTCTTCAAAACCTGAAGCTTTTTTTTAAATAATGAATATTATGATTGTATACTGAGTTTTTTCATGCTATGTATCTGGAAGCCAAATATTAGCAAATCACTAAACATTTGAGCATTTGATAAGAATTAGAAGAAAACTGAAATAGCTTTGTGTATATCCTTCCAGAGAATGAAATAAAAGAATTAGCTAGCAGGCAGCTTTAGAAATTTTAGTGAGGAATCACAGAGAGAGACAGACTGATAAATACAAAAGGTAAAGCTTTTCTGTCTAAAGCAAAGGAAGTGAATTGGGAGGTTACCAACTGTACTGCATGTTACAGAAAGTAGAGGCTTGTCAGTTTTTCAAACCTTATAAAACAAATAAGTAAAACTTTATTTTTAAATCGTGGAGGTTTGGAAGTTATCTATGAAGCCCAAACTTGACTATCCAGAATGAAGTTTTTCCTAAATATTTTGTTGCTATAATTTGTAACTGGAAAAGCATTAAACTTTATTTATTCCCGACTCATTAATTTTTAATAAGGACTGTGTAATTTCTATTTTTGTAAAGTTAGTGTCAATATTCACGTGGTCTAATTGTTGGAGCCCATGAGTTCACAATGGCTAATTTTTCATACTTCCTTAAGGAATAAATGGAAGTTTGGGATTATGAGTATCACCCTTTTGAGATTTCCCACAACTCTTTAGGAATGAGTCATCCTCTCCTACCCACTAAAACTAAACTAAAATCATTAAATTAAAAAAAAAAAAACACTCCAGGGTAAGATCCCCCTTAGCATATGATCATTTGTGCCCTCTTGAGTCAACCCAGACTATCTGTTGCCTCTGAATCATCAATCTCTGAGTCATCCTCAGATGGTGACTTTTCAGGTACCCACTCCTATCATTGTGCACACCTGATAAATAGTGGCTGGCATGGAGTGTTTTGTCTCTGCCCATCTTGAGGCATCCCCCTCCCAGCCCCACTTCATGCATTACCAAATTTTTCTGTTTCTTATTTTATCCTTTTTCAGTACCCCTCACAGAGGCAGTTGAGAATCTTGGCTAGATCCCTGATACTTAGCACCTGAACAGGGACCTTCTTGTTGGCCTGAGAGACAAGATCCACCTGAATAGAAAGAAAATGCTTTGAAACAGTGAGAAGGATGAATTTGGGGACATCCAAATGGAAAGTGGAAGGTGACTTGGCACCATGGAAAGTTTTCTGTAGCTGGGAACACGGGGCAGAAACAATCCAGAAAGCAGCAGAATTATATCCACCTCTTGCATAAGCTGCTTAAACAAGTGGGAACTCAAGTGAGTTCTGGCACCTTAACTAAAATGGTGCATCAAATTATTAAATTTAATCCTTGGTTTCCAAGGAGGGAACCTTAGATTTAGAAGATTGTGATAGGATCAGTGAAAGTTTAAAAAGAGCTCACAGCAGGGATGAAAAAGTGTTATCCAAAACATTCCCCTTTTGAGTATTAGTAAGATCTGTTTCAGAATCCTTAAACCCCACACCTTCTAAATTCCCAATGCTAGAGCGAATCAGAGAGGATGATACTAGGAAAGAAAAATCAGATGGAAAGGAGAGCTGAAAATTGCCAGAGAAAGAATAGTCAATACAAGGGAAGATAAAATCTACAGGTGCTCTCCCATAATTGAGGAAGAACTAATGGTAGATATGGCAGAAAGGTAAGTTCCAGGGCAGACGTCTTCAGGCCCTATAGGTTAGAACTGCTCGTGCCTTGCTTGACTAGTTGTCAGGCAGCAGTCCAACAAGCTGCCTAGGAGGGAGAAATTCCTGGGCCTCAGTGTTTTCCTATGATCTATAGACCTGACCCAGATAATCAGAATCAGTTGTGGGCAGAACATCAAATTTTTTACTTTAAATTGTTAAAGCAATTAAAGCAGGGTATAATGAATAATGGAACTCAAGGGCCATTTACTTTGGGGATTTTGGATTCTATTATGGAGATTCATCTCTTAACACCTAACAATGTGAGATGTGAGACATCTTAGCCAATTCTGTCTGTCTTCTGGTCTGTACTTACATTTTAATGTCCAGTGGCAAGAGCAAGCTAAGGATCAGGCTGACAGAACAAGATGGGTTGATAGATACGGCCAGTACAACTGCAGGCATGTTATTGGGAATGGGACAGTTTGCAGATGTAACCCAACACTGTGGTATGCAAATGGGAGTTCGAAACAAATAGAACATAAAATGAAAAGAGTTTGGCTTACTGTGCCTAAGAAAGGGGCTCCTGTCCAGTCTTTTCTTAATATTTCACAAGGGCCAAGAGAACCTTACATTTTGTGGCCCAACTACAAGAAGCTGTACACAGAGAAATTCCTCTTGCTCAAGCCGCTGACATACCTGTTCTTCAACTCATTTATGACAATGCCAAGATTTTAAATGGGCCTTGGCCACTGTGCAAACTTCTAAAGATTTGAACAGTTACAGTAAGGTTGGTTTGGAAACTCATAGCGGGTCTGTGTTAGCTTAAACTAAACTGGATTTTACAAAACAAGGTAAAAACAACCATGCTAAAAATGTTACATGTTTGTTTTCTTTTCTTTCTTTCTTTCTTTCTTTTTTTTTTTTTTTGTACCAGGAATTGAACTCACAAACTTGCACCTGCCAGGCAGACACTTAGGTCACTGGGCTAAACCCCTGGCCCTATTTTTTGAGACAGGGTCTCACTATGCAGTTCAGGCTGGTCTTGAACTCACTTTGTAGCCCAGGCTGGTCTCCACTCACAAGGATCCTCCTGCCTCAGCCTCCTGAGTGCTGGGATTAAAGGCATGCACCACCACGCCCAGCTAATGTTGCATGTTTTAATTGTCATAAAATGTGACATTTTTGCCAACGATGTATGTTTTCAAGCTAAGGTAGTAACTCTGACACCTCTGGAACTTCCACTAACTCCAGTCTGGGAAGTAACAAGGCTGAACCAGGTCTTTCCCATGATGTGAAATGGGTCATCATTGGGCTAAACAGTGTCAGTCTAAATATCACAGAGAGTGAATTTGCCTGTCATAAAATGAAAAGGAGACTCAATCCAGAGGCTCCAAAAAACTAGGGGAGTCAAACTTCCAATCAGTTTTCTAATCAGAACCTCAGATTTATCCAGTCCAGATCCAGCATACTGTCTTGGATTCCTGGAGCTTTCCTCACTCAAGGAATTTCAGGGAGCACAGGATTAGAACTACCTGTTGCCCAAAACATAAATCTCAGTGGGGGCAACAAACCAGTTGACATTCCCACTGGGATTTGGGGACCTCCGCCTAAAAATACTACTGAATTAATTATGGGGAAAGCCTCTTTAAGTTTAAAAGGTCTTATTGTCATGCCTAGTATTATCGATAAAGTCTATGAAAATGAGATTCAAATCTTTGTACAGACAAAGGATATTTGGTAATTGAGCCTGGAGAATATGTTGCTCAGTTGACATTATTACTAGTAACCCCATCTGGTGAATCTTATTTCTGACAGTGTCCTGGATTTTAGTAAAGAATGAGAGAAACTTCAAAAAGAGAAAATTATTTTACACTAAGCTGGTGAAGGAGTGACCCATGTGCTCCATTAAAATCAATGGAAGAAACTTTCAAGGCCTTTTAGATACAGGTGCTGATGTTTCTATAATCTCATCTCATCAGTGGCCCACTTCCTGGCCTGCTAAGCCAGATTCTGCACCACTGCTAGGATTTGGGTCACCCTAAAAAGTTTACAAAGTGAGACTCCATTAACATATCATGGGCCTGACTGTCAAACTGGTTTACTTCTTTCCTTTGTAGCCTGTGTGCCAGGAAACTTGTGGGTTCCACAAAGGAAACTTGTGGGAAAGAGATTTATTAAAAAAATAGAAAATCAAATTAACTACTGAGCCCCTCTCCATTGCTATAAAGGTTATGAATAAAATGGAGTACACCCAAGGTAAAGGACTGGGAAAAAATAATCAAGGAGACCCCCAGCCCTTAGATATTAAAATTAATTTAGACAGCACTGGAATCAGATATCAAAATCCCTTTTTAGTGGGGGCCATTGATGCTTCTTCCCTCAACAGCTTTACCCTTACAATGGGACACTGAAACTGCTGTTTGGGTGTATTAATGGCCCCTCAAAAAGAAGAAGAACTCATCTACATGAGTTAATACAGCAACAAATTCTCTTGGAGTCATCATTTAGTCCTTGAAATGTGCCTGTGTTTGTTATTCCAAAAAAAAAAAAAAATCTGGTAAATGGTGATCGTCACAAGATGTGAGAGCAATTAATACTCTTTTGCAACCAATGGGACTTTACTGAGGTTTCCATACCCCACTGCTGTGCCTACAGAGTGGCCCGTATAGTCATAGATCTTAAGGACTGCCTCCTTGTGATTCCCTTACATTCTTTTGATCCTCAGAATTTTGCTTTTTCTGTACCTACTGTAAACTTAAGGAACCTATGATAAGACATCAGTAGATGTCTCTTTCACAAGAGATGAAAAATAGTCCAACCTTGTGTCAACGTTTTGTAGGACAAACCCTGAAAAATGCCAGAGAACAATTCCCTCAAGTGTGTATCATCCATGACACAGACTATATTTTATTAACAACTAATTCTAAATCTCAGTTATATGACTCGTTCACCTTGTTGAAAAGGGATTTAAAGGCTTTTGGTTCTTTGCTAGTTCCTGATAAGGTACAGATTTCCACTCCTTATTATTTAGGAACTTTTTTAATGGAATACATGGTGAGACCTCAAAAAAATCAAAATAAGACGAGATCTGCTGTTGACTTCAAATGATTTTCAAAAGTTGTTAGGTGATGTTAATTGGACCCACCTTAAGTTAAGCATAGCCACTTACCAATTAAATCACCTTTATGAAATCCTTCAGAGTGACCCTCAGACTGACTCTCCATGCACCTTGAGCATGGTGGCCTCGGGAGCTACAGCTAATAGAATCAGTGATGCACCAACACCAGGTGTATTGTGGTAACATCCAATATCCTCTTATCCTGTATGTACTCGACACTCCACATTCTCCTGCAAGATTGATAGGTCAATTCTATGGTAATCAATTATTCCCCATAGAATGACTTTATCTTCCTAATCAACTGGTAAAAACTTTACAATTATATATTCTGAATAAATGACTAAATTTATAAGTGGAAGAACCCATCCTACTCCATTTTTCACTTCTGAGCCCTCTATAGAAGTTTTACCCATAGATTTGACTCAAAATACTGTATTATCACAACAAGCAGAAGGCTTTCACAGACTTTACTGGACAGGTTGAGAATCATTTCCTAATAATCCCCTTCTTCAATTCTTTATTAAACATCCTTACATTTTACCTAGAATAACACAGTCAAAGCCCATTTCTAATACACCTACCTTTTCGTAGATGGCCCCTCTAAAGGAAAAGAGGCCATGTGGAGTCCAGATCTTCAGCACGTCATTTTAACCCCAATCTTTCAGTATAGTGATCATAAAAAACTACTTTGTTTGTTTTAGATATGATGCAACAGATTTCTGTGAATATTTTAAGCAATTCTGGTTATACTGTTTCTCACCCAAAGGCTTGAAAGTGCTACTCTGCAGACCACTTCAGACTCACAACCTATTTTTAAAATTATAGCATATCATTCATAGCCATACTGCCCCCTTCTTTATCTGATATGTTAGTTCCCATTCTAATTTACCTGGACCTTTAGCTTAGGGTAATTAACTGGCTGATTCATTAATTGCTTTTCTTTCCTCTTTTGATCTAACTAGACAATCACATGGGTATCACCACCAAAATAGTAAAGCTTTAACAAAAGCATTTCAATTGTTGTGTTCATGGGTTTGAATGTCATTGTCTCTTACTCTACCTGTGAAAAATCCCTCACCCAGTTCCTCCAAAGGTAGCAATCCCAGGGGGCTCTGATAGAATAAAATTTGGCAAATGGATGTTACTCATAGCCCCTCTCTTGGGTGTTTGCATTTTGTTCTCATTTCTATTGATACCTATTCTCACTTAATGCATGATACTTGTCATTCTGGAGAAAAAATAGGACATTTTCAACAACATTATTTGTCTATTTTTGCTGTTATGGAAGTGCCAAAAAACTGTAATAACAGATAACAGTCCTTCTTATACTAGCAAATCTTTATCTTCCTTTTTTTCAGTTTTTGCATATTAAATATCTTACAGGCTTTCCATGTAATCCACAAGGCCAAACTATAGTAGAAAGTGTCCATTTAACACTCAAAAATTAATTAAATAAACAAAAAAGAGGAATACAGCTTCTTCCACTGGCTCAACTGAACCATACCATCCTCACCTTAAATTTTTTAAATCTAGGAACAGAAAGCAACTGAACCTCAGCTGAATTGCACTGGCTGGCGGAGCCTGACTCTAAAGTTCCACATGCTCAAGTAGCGATGAGATACACAGACAGATAATGGGAAGGTCCATTACCATTAATAACCTGAGGACAATGGCATGCTTTTGTTTTAACAAGAGATAGATTACTATCATGGTTACCATCCAAGAACGTATGAACGTGGAAGATGGAAATCCCCATGTTGGCATTGGTTGACAGCTCTGTCAGTCAGACCACTGACTGCTTTTGCACATGTGAGTTTCAGTGATCAGCTGGTGGTGACCCAAACCCCACTGATGATGGAGGCCACACCAATTATAAACAGGAGCCTGAAGAAGACAGTCCATGAGGTCAAGTCACTTGGAAACCATCAGGGTTTGGCACAGACTCTTGACACTATGTTTGTTGCTACGATGACTGTCATAGCATGTATAGTGTGCATACCTCCAGTATCAGGGATAGAATATTGGGCTTACATCCCCAATCCCCCTTTAGACCAGTTACTTGAATTGATCTCCCACCTGAAATTTATCATGAAACTGATGCATCCTATTTACCAGTGAGTTTGATACCAGGCCCAATCATCCCTATAGACATGAAACATAATACAACTGTTAATTATACTTCTCATTTTACGTGCCACTCTCTGTGTGTGGAACATATTTCTATACACTCTATTGTTATGCCGCTTCATCTCAGACCTGGTTGACCCATACCCCTGAAAAACCTTATTATATTAACACTAGGGTTCACATTCTACATAATTGTTGGGGAAAAATCATTTTAAAATTAAGTTATGATTGGGGTTTTTTTGAGGCCTACTATCTTGCCATTCAGGTCGCCATTACTCTCAGAGATAATCTCTTTCTACACCCAAATCTGACCTGCTTATCTGCTAGACATAGTTAAAATTACTTTTAATAGTCTGTCCCATTAGAGGAAATGGTCAAAACAGCAGTGAGTAGCCCTATTTAGATGACTATTCCAGTCAGATAATTGACTGCCTTAGCCCATCTTAATAACTTTCTTTGCTTTCACAGATCTAAAAGGTTTTATTTCTTCTGATTAGTATTATAAGAGATCTGTGTAAACTGACCTACAAAAAATTCTGAATAGTTTATTTTTAGTTACAAATTTAAAACTATAAAAGTTGTTATACTTTAAATTGACCAAATATATTTGACTGCACACTGATTTTATAGACAAATTGTGTCAATGTGTATTTGTTTCTTTATCTGTCTATTCAATATGTAAGCAGCTGTAATCTTTTAAAAATTGCTTTTTGTTTTTGTATTTTTGGATTTTTGACACATTTGTTTGTAAATTAAGTCAGCTTATAGATAAATGTCATCTAAATTAAAGACATGCTTCCATCCAAGTTGCCAGTGGATGAAGTTAAAATTGGTTATATAAACCTACGGTACATTGTTGTTTATGTACTATGACTCAAAAATCTCTGATTGTTCAAAATTGTATGCTAAGTGTTAAAATTTGGTTTTCATAGGTCATCAGAAATTTTTCAAAGTAAACATCAGACTGAGGGTAACCACTGGACAGGTCTCCAAGTGATGAATAACGAAGCAGCTGCCTGGAAACATTTCTCCCAGTCCTTGTTCATTAAAGGGGAGTCCCAATAATCTCCATAGCCTTATGGGAGACAACCCAATAAATATTGTTTAAAATATATTATTGTTTTCCTATCCTTATTCCCTTTATTTCTTTCTCTTGTCTAATTGTTCTGGCTAATATTTCCATAACTGTATTGAATAGGAGTGGTGATAATGGACATCCTTGTCTTGTTCCTGATTTTAGTTTGAAAGTTTTCAGTTTTTGTCTGTTTAGTAAGCTGTTGGCTTTTGGTTTATGATATATAGCTTTTATCAGGTTGAGGTAGAGACCATCTATTCTGATTTTCTGTAGGGTTTTTATCATGAATAGGTGTTGGATTTTGTCAAAAGCTTTTTCTGCATCTATTGAGATGATCATGTGGTTCTTGTCCTTGGCCCTGTTGATGTGGTGTATTACTTGTATTGATTTCCATACGTTGAACCATCCCTGCATTCCTGGGATGAATCCCACTTGATCGTGGTGTATAATCTTTCTGATAACTTGCTGTTCTATTTGCCAGTATTTTATTGAGAGTTTTTGCATCTATGTTCATTAGGGAGGTTGGCCTGTAATTTTTTTTGTTTTTTTGGTTGGGTCTTTCTCTGGTTTTGGTATTAGGGTAATACTTGTTTCCAGGAATGAGTTAGGGAGACTTGCTTCCCTTTCAATTTCATTGAAGAGTTTGAGGAGTGTGGGCATTAAGTCTTCCCTGAATTTCTTGTAGAATTCAGCAGTGAATCCATCAGGGCCCGGGCTTTTCTTTGTTGGTAGGGTCTTAATTACATTTTCAATTTCAGTAGCTGAAATTAGGTTATTCAGCAGCTTTACATCTTCTTGATTCAGCTTTGGTAATTCATAGGTTTCTAGGAATCTGTCCAATTCTTCTGTGTTATCCAATCTATGTGAGTAAAGGTTTTGGAAGTAGGTGTTGATGATCTTCTGTATTTCCACCGCGTCTGTAGTGATTTCACCCTTTTCATTTCTTATTGCATGAATCTGAGTTTTTTCTTTCCTCTTCTTGATAAGGTTGGCTGGGGTTTATCACTTTTGTTTACTCTTTCAAAGAACCAACTCTTTGATTCATTAATTGTTTGTATTGTTTTCTTAGTTTCAATTGCATTAATTTCTGCCCTAATCTTAATAATTTCCTCCCTTCTTTGGGCTTTGGACTTGACTTGCTCTTCTTTTTCTAGGAGTTTGAGGTGCAGCATTAGGTTGTTTATGTGTGTTCTTTCCATTTTTCTGATATGAGAGCTTAGTGCTATATATTTCCCTCTGAGGACTGCTTTCATTGTATCCCACAGGTTCCGGTAATTTGTATTTGCATTTTCATTCAATTGTAGATATTGTTTAATTTCTTCTTTAACTTCTTCTCTGACCCATTGGTTATTTAGGAGATTATTATTTAATTTCCATGTGTTTATGGGGTTATTGTAGGTTTTTTTGTCATTCATTTCCAATTTTACTGTGCTGTAGTCTGATAATATGCATGGAATTATTTCAGTTCATTTGCATTTACTTAAGCTTGTTTTGTGGACCAGTATATGATCTATTCTAGAAAATGACCCATGTGCAGCTGAGAAGAATGTGTATTCTGATGTTGATGGGTGGAATACTTGGTATACATCTACTAGGTCCATTTGTTCACAAGCTTGATTCAGTTCTGCTATTTCTTTGCTGATTTTTTGTTTGGTTGATCTATCTCTCTGTGACAATGGGGTGTTAAGGTCCCCTGTTATAACCGTATTATTGTTTATTTGGTTTTTCATGTCTATTAAGAATTGTCTTACATAGTTGGGTGCTCCCATATTTGGTGCATATATATTTATGATTTTAATCTCTTCCTCTTGAAGTTTTCCCATAACAAGTATGTAGTGACCTTCTATATCTCTTTTGATCATTTTTGGTTTGAAGTTCACATTATTTGCAAACATAATAGGCACCCTTGCTTTTTTCTGGGTTCCTATTGCATGGAGTATTGTTTTCCAGCCTTTGATTTTTAGTCTGTGAATTTCCTTTTGAGTGAAATATGTTTCTTGTACACAGCATATTGTTGGGTTTTGTTTCTTAACCCACTCTGCTAGTCTGTTTCTTTTTATTGGTGAGTTGAGACCATTTACATTGATTGATATAACTGATATGTACTGGTCTAGAAGTAATAACCAAATTTAGTAATGTAGCT
Source organism: Dasyprocta punctata (assembly GCA_004363535.1). Taxonomy (NCBI): domain Eukaryota; kingdom Metazoa; phylum Chordata; class Mammalia; order Rodentia; family Dasyproctidae; genus Dasyprocta; species Dasyprocta punctata. The sequence continues at coordinate 630 of RJWM01044530.1, read as the reverse complement.
GGATACAAGGTGAACACTCAAAAATCAATAACATTCCTGTACACAAACAACAAAGTCACTGACAGAGGAATAAGGGAAACCACACCCTTCATTATAACATCCAAAAAAAATGAAATACTTAGGAATCAATCTAACAAAGGAAGTAAAAGATCTGTACAGTGAAAATTACATTACTCTAAAGAAGGAAATCGAAGATTTTAGAAAATAGAAAGATATTCCCTGTTCATGAATAGGAAGAACAAACATCATGAAAATGGCCATTCTCCCAAAATTGTTATACAGATTCAATGCAATCCCAATCATAATACCACCTGCCTACCTTGCAGAGCTAGAGAAAGCATTCCTGAAATTCATCTGGAACCAGAAAACACCTAGAATAGCAAAGGCAATTCTGGGCAACAAAGGGAAGGCAGGAGGCATCACAATCCCCAACTTGAAACTATACTACAAAGCTACTGTGATAAAATCAGCATGGTACTGGAATCAAAACAGACCTGAAGATCAATGGATTAGATTAGAAGATACAGCCACAACTACAAACACACTTAGCCACCTCATCTTTGACAAAGGGGCCAAACATGTACATTGGAAGAAAGACAGCCTCTTTAACAAATGGTGCTGGAGAAACTG
>RJWM01044529.1:0-13229 GCA_004363535.1 Dasyprocta punctata | reverse complement strand
CCCCTCCTCCTGCCTGGTCCCCTCCTCCTGCCTGGTCTTCTACTTCCTATCAGTCCGCTCCAGCCTGACCACTCCCCCACCACTATCAGATTGACTATTCATTACGGGCTCATTTGCTTACCCACTGATCAGTTATCAGACATATGCCGATGAATGAATGGATGAATGAGTGAATGAAGCTCCTCCACCTTCAGAGGTTTGTCACCTGTTCTTATACTAATGCAGCAATGGAGCAGTGGTGGAATGGGTTTAGACCACAGGAAGACCTCTTAGACAGGGATGGGTGGAGCCAGGGGAGAGACATCACAGTGCAAAAGTTTTTGCACTGATTCTGTAGGCCACAGGCCTGAGATTAAATCACAGCTGCCACTACTCTCCTGCTGTGCGTCCACAGTCAAGTTACTTAACATCTCTGAGCTTGCCATTCTTCATGTTAAAGATGGGGAGGGTCGCAGTGTCCCTACCACAGAGGCCCCATCAGGGTTCAGTGAGATACAGAGTGTGAGGAGTGAAGCTCAGTGCCCTGTTCAGAGCAGCCTGTGCTTCTGGAGAAGCGGGGGTCTCTGGGAAGAGTCACCAAGTTCAAGTCCTAACTCTGCTGCTCCTGCTTCACCCAACCTCTGGGAGCCTCAGTTTCCCCTCTGTAAAATGGGGGCACAACCTGGCCCTTAGGAGGGCTAGGAAGGAGCTGAAGCTAGAGGGAGGGTCAACCCTTGGTGCCCAGCCCGGCACCTGACAGCACAACAGACTGCATCTCCTCCGTCCCTGTCCTCCACCTCCTGGGGGGGTGGATGGAAGACAGATGCGGACATCTGCAGAGAAAACCACATCCCTGTCCCGTCCCCAGTGCAGCATATGAAGTCCCAGGTCCCCATCAAGAGTTGCCCAGGATCTGAGGACCCCACTAGTGATGGGGACCGCACTACCCTGGAGAGGGCAGCAGGAAGTGCAGGGCTAACAGTCTTGGCTGCTGCCACCTCTGCCCACTGTGGGGCATGGAGCCCAGGGCACAGCCCATCCTGGAAGGTGACCCTGGCCTAACACAGGCAGATGCCTGGGGACCTTGGGGAACATCAAATAGCAAAACCCACAATTTAAAAAGAGAGAAAGGGGGGAAAAAAAGAAATCTACTCACCTTTCTTTGAACTATCTCTTTTTAAAATCCATAATATAAGCACAACTGACCGTTGACTGATTCCCAGTGGGGCAGCTGTGGGCCAGTGGCAATCAGGCAGGACCCAGGCAAGCAGAGCTGTCCTGGGGTGCATCCCAGCCAGGCAACAAGGCACAGTAGGAAACCTGTTCTCTGGGAGCTCTGTCCCTCTTGCTGTGTGTCCTCAACAAATCAAGCTCCCTCTCTGGGCCCCTAAGGAGCATGAGTAGGGGAGAAAGATGTAGGAGGAAGACACTGGACAAAAAAGGTAAGAAGAAATATCTTCTGCCTGGGAAGGTAAGAAGGGGAAGGACAAACTGACACAACCTCAGTGTCCATGACCTTCCCTGCCAAACCTAGCTTCCTGAGTCCTGATTGCACTGAAGCCTTCACTTTGTACCAAAAAACCTCAAGGTCATCTCAACCTTTCCCCCTTCTACCAAGTCCACTCCTCTCCAGTGTCTGCAGGTCTCAGGGACACTGCTTAGGTGCTGAATTCACTTCCCTACCATGTACCCCAGGACTTTAATACTTTCTGTTCCCAGAGCCTGAAGCACACTTCCTCTTCATCTCCCCCAGAGTTTCCCACCCCTCAGATCTCAGCGCCAGTGTCCCCCACCCTTCAAAGCCTTCCCAGCACTTCAGGACAAGGTCAGACCCCGGCATGGTCTCCCAGAACCCTGGTAACCGACACCTGGCACACTGATCCAAGGCCAGGTCCCTGGTTGTCTGGTGACATCTAAGCCCCTCCTGGGCTGTGAGCACTGGCCCAAGGATGTCTGTTTTGTTCATAGCTGTGGCCTTCAGAGCAGTACCTGGCAAGCTGCAGGTGCTCGATAAATGCTGATGGAAGGGAGAGAGGCAGGGAAGGAGGGAGAAGAACACATGGAGTCAGCTCTGTTCAAAGAAGTGACTAAGGACACAAACACCACGACTTACGATGGGGTGGGGGGCTCTGAGCCACAGCCCAGGGGACCCAGTGACACCATCTCCAGCTATGAGCCCTTTGGCTACATCCAGGACAGAGCAGGAGACTCAGCTGTGAAGCCTCAAGTGCGTGCTGCAGGTGGGAGAGACGTGGGGACACTTTGTCTCCCTGGAGGAATACCGATCTCCACTCAAGGCTGCCCCGTGCAGAAGGACCTGCCTCTCCGACCGTGTCCCTCCTCTCTCCCCAGCCATCCTGCACCAGCCTGATAAAGTTCAAACTCAAGTGCACTGTGCTCTCACCCACCCACTGTCCCTGCCTGGCCTCCCCCACTGGTCCCCACAGCCTGACCACCCGGCTCCAATCCACAGCTCTCTTCACCTCCCCCACCCGCCTGGCCCCTCTGGATGCCCTTCCCCCTCCTGCCTCCTGGAACTCAAGTCCCCTCCAGGTGCAGTTTCAGCATCACCTCCTCCACTCAGCCTCCTCTGACTCCCTTGGGTGCCAACTTTGTGGGTCCCTCCCCATTCCCACAGACACAACCACATCCCTTCTGCAGAGTTGGCTTCAGTCTCAACACCAGACCATGAGCTGCTCAGGCGATGAGAATTTATTCTCCTCCCTGATGCCTGGTGCTCAAGGTGGGCTGGAGGAGCGAATGAATGAATGTCGCAGCCTCCTCAGGACCAGTATGCAAGCACCAGTCACCTGCAGAGCATTTTACAGGCACCACTTCACTGGATCCTGGAGCTGACGGAAGGAGCTGATGGGTGCTGACAGATGGAGAAACTGCAGTTCCAGAAGTTGGGTCCCTCACCCCAGTGACACAGTGAGTAAGCTGAGGTATGGAAGCTTCCTGTGAACCTCCATCAAACCCCCTCACTCCCTCCGGAGCTGAGCCAAGCTTCGTGTTCACATCCAGGCCCCCTCTGCTGATCCTGCTACTCACTGGGACCCACAGTGGTTGCTGGCAGCAATGACAACCACAGACAGCAACCTCAGTTCCAGAGCAACCAGAGGACCAGCCTGGAGCACAGGCTCTCGAGAGGGCCTCTGGGCCAGAAGGACGCACTCACGGTTCTCCTCCCTGGCACCTGTAGTGACTCCTCCCACCTCAGCCCTGGGGACACAGAGCGTGGAGTCAGGGTCCAGGGTCACATTCATATCTCTGAAGAGCAGAGGTCAGGGACTATTCAAATCCCAGAGATTCTGGGGAGCCGAGGAAAAACCTCAGACAAAAAGCAGAAGAGGGAACAGGGATGTGCCAGAGAAATTAATCCGCCGCTCAGACATGAAAGAAATATGTTCAATTATATTTTGTTGCATTTCATTTGAATGTATGCGCCGTACTCAGCTGCCTGCATGCGTCAGATTACCCACCGAGAGAGCACAATGCGAGACGAGGGAATTAAAAAGCGAGCAAAAACGCTCCTGAAATTGGAATCACTAAGAGAGAAACAGAAGCCAGACTTGAGACAAAAGAGGCCACCTGGCACCCAGACCTCCCTGCACCCTTGTGGGTCCCGTGGCCACATGTCCCAGCGCTCACCACCTGCCAGCCCCACTGTCCTGGTCGCTGTGCATTAGGGTGAGTTCCAGGGCAAGGCTGGGGTTTCACGGCCCTGGAGCTGCACCCAACAACCCCCAAGTAGACAAGTGTTGAGGGATAGAAGGAGGGCGATGGGCAGAGGAAAAGCCAAGCACCGTTGAGTGTCAGCCTCAGCAGCCCTTTGGGTGGACCCAAGGCAAAGGACAACAGCCTCCTTCCAGAACCTCACCCCACCCACCAACCACTCTCCCTTCTCTCAGCCCCTGTGCCCTTAGGAAAGGCTCGGGAAGTCTTTCTCAGGTCAGCTGCTTGGCTGGGCAAGGTCCAGGGCAGTGTCTTTCGATTTCAGAGAGGGCTGTGGAGGGAGGGACGAACTTTCTGGAGCCCCTGAAGCTTCAGCTTCCTGGCCGCTGTCACTGTCAGCCTGGAGGAGAGGCCAGTTGCTGCTTTGTGTATGGGTCCGAGCCTCAGAGACAGCAAACAGTATATGATGTGCCTGGGACATATTTGGGTTTTTTTCTCTTTTTTGCATTACTGGGCACTGAATCCAGGGCCTTCACAGTGAGTGACATTTTTCAGTCCATTTTTATATTTTCTATTTTGATATAGCATCTCACTGAGTTGCTAAGTCACCCAGGCTGGGCTTGCATTTGTGATCTTCTTGCCTCAACCTCCCAAGGTTTATAGGCATACACCAGCACTGCCAGTTTAGACACACTTCTTAAAACCTGGCATGCATGGCTTCACTAGAGAAGCCTTGGGCAGCGCAGGACCAAGTCCAGTCCTGATGGTCCATTCCACCAACCACTCTATTCCACAAGCTTCCCCTTAGGTAAGCCTCACAACAACCCTACAAGACAATAGTATTGTTAGTCCTGTTTTACGGGTAGGGAAACTGAGGCATGGTATGACACACACCATGCCCCACACACAGAGTACAGCACACAGCACATACTTCATGCAGTGCACCACACACGACATATTGTGCATAAACATACCATCCACGCATGACGCTGTACACATGGCACAGTGGACACAAAACACAGCACACTCCATGCAGAAACACTCAGCACGGAACAGAGGAGCCCAGGCTAGGACAGAGAGAAGCTTTGCCTGTTCTGTGGGAGCCTCCCCTGCCCATCCCAGGTTCCAATACCGCAGCTTCCTGCTGCGCAGCCTCAGACACACTGCTCAACCTCTCCAAGTCCTGTGGGTTTGGAACAGGCAACCTGGGCCAAGCTCTGTGGGATTCTTCCACCCACTGATTGTGGGACTCGGGCAGCTCTGTGCCCACCCTGGGAGAAGAGATTTGCCCCGGGAACTGTGGGGGAATCACATGGGTGAGGTGCAGGAGCGGGGCAGCACTTGTCATGGGGTGGGGGATTCTGGACCTGGGACAGGAACTGACACGAGGTACCAAACTGACTCTGACGGCACGGTCTATGTCTGTGTGGCCTGGGACGTGGGCCTCAGCCTCCCTGGGTCTCAGCTTGCTCATCTGTGAAGTGGGAACAGGGTTGCCCACAGCAGAAAGGGACAGTACAAGCCGCTTGCTCAGCCCCATGCTGGGCCTGTAGTCAGCTGTCATGGACGCCTCCACAGATCTTTTACCCCTGGGCACTGTGAGGCAGAGGTTGGGGCCTGGCCCTGTACCACATGGACAAAAGTAGGGGTTCCACATCCAGGTTCTAGAGATGAAGTGGCCCCATGATGGTGCCATGAGGAGGATCCAGAGCCCTGGAGTCTGTGTCCTGACCTGCAGCCTCCCTTCTGTGAGGACTCAGGAAGGCCACTTCCTCTCCTGAGCCTCAGTTTCCTCACCTGTAAAGGGAAAGAAAATGAATCCCAGACAGGACTGAGTGTTTCCACATGCTGGGCCTGTTCCATGTGCTTCCCCTGGGTTAGTCTCACAGCAATCCTACAAGGAGCATAGTATCGTTAGTCCTGTTTTAAAGGTGGGGAAACTGAGCCATAGGCCTTGCTCAGGGTCAATTGGCTGGTGGCAGAGGTGGGATTTGGACTCAGGGCTCAGGCTCTGACGCTTGGGGCTGTACTGAGAAGCCCACCAGGTGGACAGGCTTTGCAAACTGTGAAGCGCTGAGGAAATGCCACACGTGGTCACCTGCCATGGAAGAGACTGTGAACCTAAGAGATACAGCTGTGCTCTGTAAGGCAGACTCAGCTTCTGCTCTGACCTCCTGCTGTTCAGGAGAAGAGGACTGAGGCCAGAGCCCTGGGACCCTGGGCCCCCGAGGAGCCAGGGCGGGCTTCCTGGAGGGTATGGAGCAGGCATGACTGGCTTGCAGACCAGAGAGGGTGTCTGTGAGCAGCGAAAGCACAGCCTGTCCGAGGACCCAGCCCCAAGGCTCACTTCTGGGCGTGGGAGTCACTTGTGTGGTTAGAAAATGCTCAGATCAGACTGCTTGTTCACTGTCATATTAACTGGCTTCTGCCTCTTTTGTTAAGAGTTGCATGTTCTCTCATCTTTCTGTGTCACTGTGATATCAATTCGGTGTCTTGGGCCCCATAATCAGGGGTGAGTTGTGGCTTGCTCCTCCACTATTCGCTCAGTTCCATCGACTTGTCCGTCCTCATTATTTAGCTAGTAATTCTTTCCCATGAGCTCCCATTGATTTCCAGGCAGAAATATTTCTCCATGTGCTTTTTAATGAGAAGCCTGTCTCATGCGGACTAGCATCAAGCTAGAGCATTTCACTGCCGGCCTATTTCACCGTGTAAACAGCATCGGGCCCTCTCTGGGGACACCTGTGCACCCTCCTCCTGGGGTCCTCACCAAGGGCACACAAGCTGACACAGGAGAAGGTGGGTGGCAGCTGCTCCACAAGCACCAGCTCCTCCTTGTCCAGCGAATGGGTCCCCTGCTGGTGGCACACAGACTGCCCAGGTGGAGGACTCTCCCACCTTCCCTCATGTGATGCCCTCACCAGCAAGTGTTCACTGAGCAGCAACCATAGGCCAGGCTTTGTGCTAAGCCCTGGGTTCAGAAGTTCTTCTGAATATGAATTGGTCACCTGCCTTCCCTCCTGACTCCTTCAGTGGCTTCTTCTTGACCCATGAACAAGTGCAGACTTCTCTCCATACAGGCTATCACCTGCCCATCTCTGCCCACTGTCTCTTCTGTCTTCTTTCTGCTTTCTCATACGAACTGATTTCTGCTGTCTTCCCTTTGAACCTCTCACCCTCCTTACCACTGGCCCTTTGCACATACAGTTCCTTCAGTTCCAAATGCTTCTTTTCTGCTTTCCTTTCACTTAACTGGCCAGAGCAGGCAAGTAACTAAAGCCAGGCATCCCAGAAGGCAGTAAGACATGGCCTGGTGTTCAGATGTACAATTCTCACTCTTTATTGCTGGTAACATGACCAGACACACCCAGTAGTGTGGCAGCAGGAGACACCTATTTCCTATAGTTGGTGTCTTCTTTTTCTCTTCCCTGAGGTCTCTGGAAAGCAACATGTCTGCATCAGGTCACATCTCCAGGAAACCAATGACAAACCCTGGGAGGGCAGGTTTATCACAAACAGGTCAAGTTTCTCTTCTCAGTGTCAGAGGTCACTTCAATAGCTTCTAGCCCACTGCTCCTGGGCCTGATCTGTGGCAAGGCTGCATACCCATTCTAGCAGCAGGGAAGTCACACCTTGGCCCCCTGGAAAAGAGTTGGAAACTCAGTTGCCAAATTCACTTGAATACAAGAGCTCTTAGCCACAGGCCTTTCCTGAGCCAGGACAGAGCCACCTACGGTCACACATTTAGTTAGGGGATACCACCTCACATCCCAGATACCTAAGACTAAATTTTACCCAGGGTTGAGGGGACAGCAAATCCCTGCCAAGGCCAGACACAGTCTAGATACAAAGAACAGGTGACAGTGGAGAAAGCTCCACTGGATGGGCTCTGTGGTTGGCACTGATCCTTCTTAAGACCCCAGCCCAGTGGAGGTGCTCTGCACTGAAGGGACAGGATCTCATCAGATCTTTGTGAGCCAGCTAGGGTCAGGACCACAGACAGCATCTAGTTCAGCCTTCAGTGTAGCTAAGGCTGTCCAATGGCATCAGACAAACCCAGCCCTTATCAGGATGATCAAGTCGATGAGCTCAATCCTCACTTACTGCTCCTGTTGCTTTTCAGAAAATGTCTACGTGCCATTGGACAGCTACAGTCTTGGATTCACAGAGACCGAGATCAGGTGATGACCCAGGAAGCCAGCAGGACTCCAGCCTTTTCTCATCATCTCCAGCTCTAGGACAGAGGACAGGAGCCCAGTGACGAGATGGACAGAGTTTATGGGTCAGACCCAGATGTGGTCCCTGGAACTCAGGCATAGTATCTGATCAGCAAGATTATCCACTACCTACACGCATAATTGTAAGACATCAGCTCAAAATTTTTCTGCCATAGAAATGTTGCATTTACATCCCTTCCCCATGAACATGGAAGAGCTGTGGTTGCTTGGACCAACAGCGTACATGGAAGAAGCCACAACGCTTCCAAGACTGGGTCCTAATCCCATGCAAAAAAAAAAATCCTTCTATTAGTTAGGGTCCACTAGAGACACAGAATCAATGTAAAATATATGTATAATCATACATGGGATTTATTGGGTAGGCTTACAGGATCAGAGGGGAAAAGTCCCCGTGGCTATCTCTGAAATCAGAAGCAGAAGAATCCAAAATGGCCATCTGCTCACCAAAGAGCTGGAGAGCCCAGTAGCAGTTGAAAGTCAAAGATGTGGAGGCTCTTTGTAGTCAACAGTGTGAGTCAGTGTTGGAAGGCTGCAGAGTCTATATTGAAAGGCTGAAGGGTCCATATTGGGGTGCTGAAAAGTCTGTGCTGGAGACCAACATTCAAAGGCAATGGCAAAGACCAGAGCTCCACCCCAAAAAAGAAAAGACTCCCTTCTTCATTACCTGCTGATTCCTTCCAGACTACAAGTGTATTGATCAGTGCCATCTATGTCCAGGACAGGTCTTCTCTCCTCAAGTTGCAGCCTACATATCCATCACCCACAGACACACTCAGAATTTGCTAATCTGCTGGGCAGTTCTTGCTCAAGTCAAGTTGATACATCACAATTAATAATCACGATTCGCCTACCCCTGAGCCTGCCACGCTGTCAGGAAGGTGAGGCCATGTAAAAGGGTTCAAGGTCTGGTTGGAAATTCTCAGTCAAGTCCAGCCTTCAAACCCAACCCAGCTCAGCTACCAGAATGAGGAATTTGCTGGATGCTTCCTACACTGTTCAGATAACTCCTACCCATTCATATCTTTGCAACTGAGGCCCCAGATATTATGGAATGGGAATCAAATCATCCCCACTCTCTCCATAGACTCTATCTGTTGTTTGTATAAGCTAAATTCTGGATGGTTTGTTATGTAGCAGTGGAAAGTCAGAATATCAACCTAAGGTACAAAAGAGTTTTCAAAGTGGTTTGATTCTGAGCCTCCATCTTGAAGTTCTCAAGTTTATTTTCTTCTCTTGGGAAATATCTCCAATACTGGGTGTCACTGTTAGTCTTAGCTGCTTAACAAATCAACCCAAAACATAGAAGCTTAGAAACAATAACAGTGCACTGTTTTGGGCAGTTCTCTGCTGGTTTCACACGCACCTACTCCTGTACTATAGACCATCAAGCCTGGACTTCCTCACTCAGTCTGACCTCACTCACTTGCTAGCAATTTGCTGGTGGCTAGGAAGCTGGAGAAGCCCTCCACATACCCCTGACCTGCAGCAGACTTGGCCAGGTTCCTTACTCAGCAGAGGGGTAGTACCCAAGTGGGCGACAAAATCTTTTCCCTTAAACTCAGTGGCAAAGGCAAGGCCCAAATTCAAGGTGAAGGGAAGTAACACTATCCTATTTCATAGAGCCTGCGCACCAGAATGGGAGGAGCCTATGGCTTGATATTCAAGTCCAGCGCACTGCAGAGGCACTCAGCAAGCCTATTGGAGAGGGTTTGCACAACAGCGTGAGAGTGACCAGGAGAAGGCAGCCACAAGTTCTCGGCTAATCAGCCACTCTGGGCCCTGCACTACCAGCCAGTCCTGCCCTAGGGACAGAGAATGGAGCCTGGGACCTCCCTCCCCGATGTCTGCCTATAGTTTGCCTTCTAATGCCAACCCCAGAACCTTTTGTGACATGCACAAAAGACAGTCTTGCTGAGCATCCAGTAAGATGCAAATGCCAAATGGGCTGGCTCGGGGTTTGGCTGAATTTAAATGAAAGTCCATCCTGGAGAGCAGAGTTGGCAACAGCCTAGTTCCCCAGGGTAACCCAGGAGGCAGGAGGGAGGGGAAGAGACAAAAGCCAGGGCAGGTTAGGGAAGGGAGCATCTGAGGCTCTGCTGAAAGTCCTCAGCTGGCGTAAGGCCCTGCCTCCACCCTGAGACAACCCACTGGGAACCATCTCAGCATTAACTGAGTGGCACTGCTCACGGTTCTGGAGGCTGGGAAGTCCAAGGTCAAGGCACCAGCACACACTGTGTCTGCTGACAGCTGTTCCTTGTGGATGACACCCACTCACAGTATCAAATGGCAGATGGGCAAAAGACTCCATCAGGCCTCTCCTGAAAAGGCACCAACCCCATTTGTAAAGGTGGAGTCTCATGGTCCACTCCCCTCTCAGAGGACCCACCTCTCAGCTACCGCACTGGTACACTTGAATAATTTTGGCAGACGGCTTGGGCGGGGCTGCACACTTTCTGCCCACAGGTCCGTCCCTCAGGGGTCCCAAGACCAGCTCCCAAATTTAGACTAAACAGTAATAGCTAGAAGATGGACAAAGCAAGTAGGACCATGGAGGCCCCACCACCACCATGTGGAAAGGATGAAGACCAAGGAGGGGGGAAAAATGGGGGAAAGTTGCCACTACCCCTTCACAGGGAAGAAACTGGGGCTCCCAGAGCAGAATAACCTGCCTCTGGCTGCACAGTGATAAACCGGGTCTTCTGCGATCCGGATCTCCGCTCTACCTGCTGGGCAGTGGAGCCTCAGCCTGCAAACTGCAGATGTCGGAGGGGCCGTAGGAAAGGCTGGTGCTCCACCCGGATGCCCCTCCATGCCTCGCAGAAGCCCTGGCTGTGAGCGCATCCAGGATTGGCCTAGGGTGGGGGCACCTCAAAGCTTCCCCTCCTCACAACCAAAGCCAGGGCCAGTAAATTACTCCAGATAATGAGACTGTTTGCTCAGGAAATCGAGGAGGCGGTAAACAGTTGCCAGAGTAATTAAACCTGAGCAGTGGACGTGCCCGGCCTCATGATGCGGCCAGCGGCTCCCGCGGTGGGCACTGTCCTAGGGTGAGAGGCAACTGCTGGGCTGTATCTGCTGAGCTGAGCAGCTGAGAGAATCAAAACAGCACCAGAGAGGATCAGGGTGGGGGCCCTTGAAAATTACTGAACAGAAACCCTTCCCTTTACAGATGAAGAAACTGAGGCCCAGGGAAGATGAGAGCGTGCCCAAGGACACACAGCAGGATACAGAACAAGAGAGGTCAGGGCTATTTCAAGCCTCCCTAGCTAAGCACAGAGTTGTCATGGAGGGACGGGGAGGGGGTACTGGCAGGTAATGAAGGAAGAAACTGAGACTCAGAGAGGGGAGGTAATTTACCCAAGGACTCACAAATTAAATGGTGGAACTAGGAGTTGGGAAATGTCCAGAAGCAAGGAAAGGCATCCCCAGTTGGGGCAGAGCACGAGGAAAGGTACTGGGGCGGGAATCCTGCCTTGCTAGTCCTCTCTGTGGTCAGGAAAAGATCCACTTACCCCAGTCCAAGTGGTCAAGGGAACACAGGGCTCATGTGGCTGAGAGGTCCTGAGCCAGGCCCTGGAGTCCTCTCCTTGTTTGCCTGCCCTGTTCCCCCAGAAGGGTGGCCCTTGTGGATCATTTCCTCAGACCCTCTTATCTGTACGTGGCTTAGACAATAGGGAGCACCCCAGGGGCGCTGGAAGAAGGAGGTGAGCATGGCCAAGATATCTGCTGCCTCTCTTCCTGCAGGGGCACTGGGAGCTGTAACCTGTGCTCACAGCTGATAGTCCAGCCCTCTGCACATGGTCCAAGACGAGCAATTGCCCCTCTGGCATATGCTTGGGGTGCCTAGCTACCCTTTGCAGTTCCCTTCATCCTGCTCTTGCCTGTATAAACTGTTCATAAACTCTCCTCAAATCGCCTAATTTCATCTCCTGCAGAGACTCCAAGTTATAACAATGAGCTTCAGTTGCAGCTTGACCAGTGGCTCATTGATGTCCACAGAGACACAGGCTCTCTCCACCTCTCTGCTCTGCCGCAGTATCTCATGCTCCCCAGGGCCGTCATCCCTTCTTCCCTCCCTTCCCATTTCCAACTCCCTGCTCCACGCACCTACCCTTTCCCCTTTCCTCCCAGAACCTACATTCACCCCTTCCCATATCCCACCATGAAGGTACAGGGGGGAGTCTTTGAGTAGCTGGATGGAAGAAAAAAATTCCTCTCCTTGAAGTTGGAGCACAGATTCAATTGCATGCCTGACCAAGCCAGTCACGCTGGCCTGTGGCCACCTGGCACCCTGGAGCTGTGAGCAGGTCGGCCTGCCCAGCCACTGAACATGGATGGGGATGGGAAGAGGACAGAGAGGTGGTGGAGGACAATCAGCAAACTGAGGCGTTGGTTCAGGTGAGCTCCAGTGGCACCTGACCCTGGTCAGGCTGGGGTGATGAGGAACTGAGAAAGAAGAGGGTTCGGGAGAAGTACAGACATTCACTCCTACATGTCAAGGGCTTGGGCCAAGAAGTGAATTTCAGAGCTGGCAATCAGACCGCATAGCTCAAGACCTGCGCTGTGCCCTTCCCAGCCAGTGTTGGTGCATAAATAGCAGCTGTAGGAAGCAGAAGAGCTGGGGCCCAGCAGCCTCCCACACTCCAGTCCCAGCCAAGGTCAGGGAGATGGGACCACAGATGGAACAAAGGAAGGACACAGATGGCCCCCAGACAGGGAAGACTCCTCCAGCAGGGAAAGACAGCAGCCGTGCGGGCAGGGGAAGAGCCCGGGCCTGGGTCCAGATCCCAGCCCTGTCACTCATGTGCTGTGCACCTCTCGGCAAGTTACTCGCTCTCCCTGAGCTGTTCCTGTGTAAAGAGGGGTTGGACAGGATGACAAGGACCTGCCACCCAAGTCAAATTTTGGGAGCAATGTGGGTGGGTTGTGGCTCAAAAAATGATCCCCAAGACTGGAAAGAAGCTTCTCACCCAGACCCACCTCCCCACCCCAGCTAACAAGAAAGCTCAGCACTTGATTGACTGTTTGGATACTTCGGACAATACAGGTCTGAGATTCTCATTTAGACACTGATGGGATCCATGAAAAATAGGAGTAAAGGTTGACCAGCAGGTGGCGCTAGAGGCAGTGAAGCAGGATGGTTTGGCAGCTCCCCTTTGTGACTTGTGGACCCCTGGAACCCTGTTAACCCCTGGCCTCCTTTGCTGATGGTGGTAGTTTCTGCCTGCAAGCTCTCCTTAGAGTTAGGGTGCCCCCTCCCTGAACCAGCTACCTTGCTCTCCAGGTAGAAAACAGTCTCTGACGGCTTCGGAAGTTTCTGGAACCCAAACACCTGCG
>RJWM01044528.1:0-13231 GCA_004363535.1 Dasyprocta punctata | reverse complement strand
ATCCCAAAGCTCCAGTTTCAAGTAAACTAAAATAAGGCTATGTGAGTCATATAAAAACAGAACAAAGACAAATATTGAGTATGGTTGTATAGGATATGCTATGTACCCCCAAGTCCTCATACTTTTGATGGGGCTGAGTCTGATGCTTGTGATCAGTTTGTTGTCTAGCACCAGGATTAATGACATGACTGCTACACCCACCCAGGGGTGGAGCTGAGATACAGTATAAGGGAAGGCGGGTCTTCCTCTTGCTTGCTTCCCGGCTTCTGCCCTCTCTCTCGCCAGCACGGATTGCGGCTTGCAGCTTGCAGCCGCCATGAACTGTAGCCCCGTCATCCCATGCTGCCTTGGAGCCTACTTTATGGACTGAAACTCCCGAGAAACTGTAAGAATAAACCTTTCCTTCCCTAACTTTGGGCATCAGGTATTTTGTCTCGGCAACGAGCGAAAAGTAACCAAGACAATAGTGTAGGGGAAAAACCTTGGACTGATCCTTAAAGCACTGTCTCTTGACCATTGAGGTTCTGGAATTTATGCTGCTACTGAACAGAGAAGGATGAGGGTATTAAGTGTGGCCACCCTTGAAAGCATGGACAGATAGCACTATGGTCAAAGAAATGGGGTATAAAAGGACACGGGAAAACACTAGTGACATGCACTCCCAGGAAGGAAGCAGGGACAGAAACTCTAGACCACAGGAAGACAATATTGGAGTCCACTTTGAGCCAGGCCTTGTGAAGTAGCTTGTGTGTTGGGAGGGAGTTGGTGCAGAGTTGTGACAAAGGGCATGGAGATGTGTCACCTTGGGAGCTGGAGCCTGGAACACCCTAACCTAGGAGCAGCAATGTGAAAGAAGATTGTCCTTTCCAGAAAAGATAAACTGAGGCCCATTGCTGGCCATGCATTGTGGGACCGTGAGCACTTGGCTTTAGGAATAGTTCTGAGCAACCTTGAGGAACAACAGGCTGAAGGAACCAACATTGGGAACAGCTGGCTGTACTAACTTCTAGGGCAGGACTTTTGACACTGTAGGGGCAGTGGGGAGCCCCAAGATACCAGAGTCATAGTATGAGGACATCTGAGGTTTATGATTGTGAAGCAGCTCTTGCTTGTTACACTCTAGAGGACTTGAAGCACAAGCGCATTCCTTACCTGCAAAATTTCTACTTCGTTTCCTGCCCAAAATGGAATGCGCCCTGCCTCCTGTACTCCACAAATGCTGGACCAATGGAATGGTGGCCTTGAACTCGATACTAACTAACTCCAGAAGAGCAAGCTATCTTGGTCCTCAAAATTATTAATTATCCTGAAAATTCTTAACTGGATTATACAATTTATTGCTAATAGATTGTATTAATGAGATAGCAATAGCATTCTGTTTTGCTTTTTGGAATTATGCTTTTGAATGTGCATATCCTCAAACATTATCTAATGAATCATGTTAGTTACATCACTTAAGTCCTGTGGCTGATACAAATATCTAGCATTAAATTGTTTGTAGGAACATTAAAACAGTGGATTCTGGAGTTAGAGTATGGGCACATCTTAGGGTCTGTGAAATATAATGATTGTGTGCATGCTAGAAATGATTTTTTCCTTTTAAAATAGTTGATTTTCACTAAATCTGGATGGCATAGCCAGGATTTTCACTGGAAATCATTTGTCTGACACAAATGTGTGGCCACTGATGTTCAAAATGTGTCTTGATTTTTTTTCTTTTTTGTGTGTGTGTCTTAATTTTTCATTTGTAATTTCGTGATCACAGAAACATTGCATGCTGAGGTGCTCAAATTATTTCAATAAATAAAAGATATATATGAATATATTATAATTTTAACAAGAATATAATTTTCCCACTATAAAAAGGAGTTAAATAAGTCATTTTGCTTTTTGATTGTTTCATGTACTAAAACTAGGTTACTTTTTTCCTATATGTAACATGCTATGCTCTGAAATTTATAGCAATATTGTCAAGGGAAGCAACTCAGAATGCTGGTTGCTAATGGCAGGAAATTTTTTCCCTGTATCCTAATAAAGGCACCTCTGATGAATGAGCACACTGTTTGTGTTCAGGCATTCCTTTATCTTTTATTACTAGATACAAATTACATTTGTCCATGTAATATTGATGTAATTAGGAGCCATACTTGTATTCAAAGAGATGGAGGATGCCAAGATTGACTGTAAGAGGAGTACATTAACCAGGCTATCTGACTGTCATATTTTCTATTTAATGTTTATGAACTGTTGAAAGGGCCTCAGGTTATTTTGCTACTTACAATTATTTTCCATTGCCATTACAACAAATGTAAATGAAGCATGCAAAACCCGTGAATGAGATTCTAGTCTGCATGTATTAGACTGATTGGTTTAAGAATTCACAAAAACAATAAAAATACGTAATTTATCAAGGTGAAATAATTAGATTATAATTTGTACACATGGAATTTGGTTCTTTGATCATTTTGCATGGACTTTTCACACATAAGAAATTTGAAAGTAATGTTTGATTAAAATGACTTCTTCTTTTTTTTTTTTTTTTTGCGGCACCGGGGATTGAACTCACAACCTCGCGCCTACCAGGGCAGGCGCTTAAGGCACTGAGCCAAACTCCCGGCCCTAAAATGACTTCTTAAAGTTAACACAGAAAGTAAAATTATTTATAAATATGTCCACTTATTACTGGAAAAAAAAGGAGCTTTATAAGGTTTTGATCTCATAAGACTTTACATTTTCCTTCAGTAAGAGTATTTTGAGCAGAAATTTATGAGAAGTTATATTATGGCATTATCTAGTCTATTAACAAATACCAGGTAATTTTTTTTCCAAATTGGTTTTTTTTTTTGAGAGAGAGATTAAATGTTTTATCACAGTTTGTGTATCTTCTATCACTATTTTTTAATTTCAAACATTGAGTCTTCTAACCTAAGAAACATACTTTTAGCACCATTGATTTAAAATATTTCAATTCCATTTGACCAATTCCTTTCCAACTAGACTACTTCTAATACTGCCTAAAAGAAATAATTTTATAGTGACACTATCTGGTTAATGAAATAAAAATTCAGATGTGTAACATATTTTAGTAATGGCTTTCCATTAGTTCACCCTCTATCTCCATATCAAAAACAGTAGGGCACTACTTATACATGCTTTAGTTACAGTAATGAATAAATATGAAAAACTGAAATTCAGTGAGTTATGTGTTAACACTCTTTGGCCACTGTCTCCAGACAGTTTGTGTGAACTCTGAAGTTTTAACAGGAAGATGTAAACATTCTAGACAGCTAAGCAAAAGCATACAGCCAAGATAAGTTACTCCATTTCCATTCTCTATTGTTTCCCTAAGGACAACTATTCTAAACCACTTGCTATTAGTAATGTCATGAAGTGTTACTGGACCCAGAAACCTGAAAAGATTTTCTGCAGTGTCCCATGGTTACTGGGTTTAGGCTGTGTATGCATCAAGGTGAGCATAATAGAGTGGTTTGCTTCACCATGTTAGGAGTATGCACTGCTACATGATGCCAACTCATGCCTATGGTTTAAAAACTCAACTTTTAACAATAGAAATTGGAATCAAACTCAAGTTGGTCTCAAACTAAACTGCATTAGTTTTAAAAACAACACTTCTTACCCTTTTTATATTTTCTGTTATGGTTTGCATTTTAAATGTTCCCCAAAGCCCATAGGTTGAATACTTTGTTACCAGCCTGTGACACTACTGGGTAGTGAAACTTTTTGGCAGTGCAGCCTACTAGGAAGAAGTTAGATCATTGTGGGCGTGCCCTGAAGGGGATATTGGGTGCCCAACCCTTCTCTTCTCCTTTCCCACACGGCCTGAGGTGAACATACCTTCTCCACCCAGCACTTCTGCTATGATGAGCTATACCGCTGTTGTCGAGTAGTTCCTTTAGAAATGTCTTGCCATTTAAAAATATTCTAGGTCCTTTTTGCCTCAAAGACGAACCAAACCAAAAACAGTGCCGGAAGTTTATTTGAAAAATGGCGGGTAAACGAGCAAGGAAAGAACTAGCTCTGTAGGGCAAACTGAACAAAAGAAAAAAGCAAAAACAAAAGTGCACTCTGCATCCAGGAGACAGAGTGTGTTACTGTGAGGAGTCAAGATAGCGAGCTCCTCGTGGCATCTGGTCTCTTTATACCATCCACATCTCATGGGACCTGGGGAGAAGTGCTACACGTGGTTCCAAGAATCATCTGCCCCACCCATCTTGCAAGGGACCGGCCCACCCATTTCTCCAGCCAGTTTTGCCACACCCTGCCTCCTCTATTGCTTCCACAGGCCTGCAGTGATCAGGACAAATAACTGTTGACTGAAACTCCTGAAATGATCTAAAGTAAGTTTTCTTCCTTATAAGTTGATATTCCCAGGTATTTTGTCACAGCAATGGAAATCTGACTGCTAACATATCCATAATTAAGCAATACTGAATTTTTAAACTTTTTTAATAAAGCATGTGTGTCTGCATATTGCCTGGTATATGAACCATCAGCCGATGCAGACCCAAGAGTGCTGTACCCTTTTTGTAAGTCAATTTGCATTATTAATATTAAAATCTTACTTTGTCCAGCTTCTTAAGTTGAGTATAAAGGGAATTCTTGGCAGGGAAATGGAGTGACATATTCAGGACATTTATAAACTCCTGAAGTGAATTTTCTGCCTGTAAGGGAGATTTTATCAGATAAGGTCCTGTTATCTCCAGATATTTATTGTTGTATAATCATGGCTAACTGACAGGTGGTATGTCTTGAAGATGTTGGTTACAAGCTATGCACCAAAGACTGAATTTCTTCCTTTTTTTTAATGTGTGATAAATGAGTGAGAACATGCTAGATTAGACTATGAAATTATGATTCAATACACATGAGAGGAGATTGAGAAGCATCTGTCAATATTCTTCTTGGGGACAATTTGTTCAATGAATATTTGATGAAATATTTGATGAAATGAGCCTTGGAGTGTATTGAGAGCAAAGAAAAAGAACATAATGTACTTCTATAAGGATCTGGTCATCTGTGGAGATTGAGAGCCTCTGTACCCCAGGGGTATGACCCCTGTGGAACCAGGAAGAGTAGAAGTGCTTTATGTGGACATCTCAGGGCTCAGTTGCCTTCTCCTTCTTGGTGGCTTTGAAACAATGGTGGTTGACGTTTTGACCATGTTGAGCACTGGAGCTGAGATCCTCCTCTTCACAAACTCAGGGCCATTGTGACTGCTTCAGCCCCACAATGAGGGGGGACCAAGGAGACCCTGAAGTGTCAACACTGCCTCTTCCTGAACAGTCATCCTGGAGCCCTGGGATCCTTACAGTCAGGGGTGGACAACCATACTGTGGGGTCCACCTTTCTGCCTTCTTATCTGAGACCCCAAATACCAGTGGGCAGAGACCAGTTCATCCTGCTGTGTTCTGTCTGAATTCCTGACCAGCATGCAGTGGTTAGCTGGGCAACAAGTGACAACTGAAGCCTGAACAGTGAGGTGATAGGATGCACTGGAGGCAGCTGAGTGGGGAATGAGAGAAGGTGTTCTGGGTGTGAATTTACAAAGACTGGCAGTGAGAGTAAGTCTCCGTATGTGTGCCTGCCATTCCCACATGGCTTTCTTTCTCTCTCTCTCTCTCTCACATTGATCTGGAGTGATTATGACATCAGAGGTCAATATCTAAAAATGAAGATTTAGGGCCAGGGATTTAGCTTAGTGATGTAAGTGCCAGGCACAAGGCTGTGAGTTCAATCCCCAGTACAAAAAACAAAACAAAACAAAACAAAACAAAAACAAAAACAAAAAAACCCCGCAAGATGTGAAGACATTCTAGACCCATGCGAGCAGCAGACAGAGGCGCCATTGTTTGTCAGGATCTTTCCGTCTCTCCACTGGGTAGCATCATTTCCTTGGGTCTTTCTTTTCTGTGAGGGAAGGGGACTCCAAGTAACATGTTTTATGTGAAGATAACTATGTGCCACACGCAGAAGTGGGAGTTTCCACTTATAAGCAAGGATGAGATAAAGAGACTAAGTAAAAATGAGAAAGAAAAAAAATATGAAACCAAATCCTGTAGAACTGGAAGAAGAATCACAAGGAATATATTTTTGCTCAAAACACTGTTGTGGATGGTGAGGTTCCAGCCCATTGTCACTTTGACATCCAAAGCCATCTGAGTCAATGGTCCTTGGGGGTTGGCCACAGTGCATTTGTTCTTTAACAATGAGGTAGCATTGTTAAAAATAGCAATCCAAGGCCATGTACATGTGTATGTCTCAAACATTTACAAAAGTCCTACAGAGAATGACTAAGGAGACCAATAATTATCTTCTTTCTTTTCCCCTATCCTGTAACATTCGCCACAAAAGAAGCACCTTTCAGGTTTATAAAGGTCTCCTTTTCACATCGTACACCATATATTTTATTTCATGAATTTCATTCCATTGTCACTGAATGTAGGTTAACTGTCTGCCTTAGCCTAGAGGACACTTAGAGAGTGATGTATGGTGTCTCATGATTCAGAGCCTGTGCAATGTGAGAAACTATCTATCACATAAAATATCAACTCTTTAGACATAATCCAACTGTAGTACATCTTTTTCTCTGCCTTCTCTTTTTTTCTAGTGTTTATTTTTTTAAATTTTCCTTTTTGCTTTCAATTATAGCAGCACAACTTATAATAGCTTAATCTTGGAAGCAGTCTGTTCGTTCATCAACAAATGGATGGATAGAAAAGATGGTATTTGTACACAATAGAGGGCTACCCTGCTATAAAGAAGGAAAAACTCAAGTCATTTGTAGGAAAATGGATGTACCTTGAGATCATAATGCTAATGAAATAACACATACACTTAAATATCACATAGTTTGTTTTATATATGAAACCTCAAATTATAAATAAACAGCAAAATACAAGGTAGATAATAGGAAGCACAGAGATACTTTTTTCTCAAATGGGAAGGGGATCAAGAGATGGAGGGAGGGAAAAGAGAGTGAAGGGTAAGTGGATAAAGAAAGAATTAAGATACGTTATGTACACGTGCCAACTCCACACAAGGAATGTACATATTGTGTACTATACACATGTACTAATACAAATTGTAAGAAAAGATGTGGGTATAATCTTTTAAAATCGTATTAGAGCCAGGGCTTGGTGAAGCCCCTAAAATGGAAAATCAATCTAAATACAGCCAAAATAGCAACATAGAAGGTTTTTCTCAGGTTGCCGAGTTTTATTGCTTTGGTTTTGTTTTTTGTGTGCTTTAAAATCTCAGAACTGTAAATAGCAAAATTTGTGTGTTCTTTAGCATGCAAAAGAACATACTTCTGAGAAGGACTCTTGTAAGAAGTCAATCATAAATAAAATGTAGCTTCTGGCAGCAATTAGAATACCAAAGAGAAGACACAGAGCTATTTTAAGGATCATCTTTCATTTAGAAGTGAAAGCTCTCAGAGGCTGCAGAGCAGGGCTGGGAGACTTGCTGGCCTGAGCTGGGATCAGAGCTGCACCACAGTCAGCTCTGAGGTCTTCAACAACACACGCCGTCTTCTGGAGACAACTTCTTCCCTGTAATAGCATCTAACTGCTTAAAGCATCTTGAGTATTTGGCCCACAGAAACGCCTCAGTTATTCAGTTTTCTTTTCCTTTTTAATGTGTATAGAGGGATGATGAGGAGAATCAGGACAGCAGATGGACATGGGTGATATGATGAGTTCAGAGGAGCTAAAGATTAAGGTTGAGAAGCAGAGCTGGCCACTGGGCAGACTTGAAAGACCAACCTCGTACCTCCCTCACAGAGCCTCCTCCTCAGCAGGTTCACAGTAGTGAGCAGTTCTTGTAAGGCAGACAAGGTCAGACGAGTTTATTTATTTGTTAGTCTTTTGATGAATGTTTATTTCAGGTCTTGAACTTGTGAACATTTTCCAGTATCTGTGGCTGTCATCTCTGGCTCTATATTTCTGTTCCTTCTGTGTTTTCCCAAAGCACACAGGAGAAAAACTTCAATATGTCTGAGCTGACCTTAAGAAACCTGTGTGCTCAGTAACAGTTGACTTTGTGGTGTCAAAGTCAATCAACAGAAACCGGAGAAGAGAATGTACAGTTGGAAAGTAAATGCGATTGCTTCTTAATGGTAAGTATCATCTTGTTTTGAATTACTCTGTTCCAAATGCCAACTCAAACATTTGACATCTATCAACACTTAATTCTTACAATCATCTTACAAGGTGGATAACAATGTTTCTGCCATTTTAGGAATGTGGACATGGGTTCAGAAGGTTCAGTGGCTTGCTGACAGTTATCCGACTGGGTAAATGCTGGAAAATTAGGACTAGTTTTCCCATGTTGGGAGAAAGCAGTGATTTTTTTTCTTATTCTATCCTTTTTTTCTTCTTTTAATGCTAGAGGTGACACCCAGGGCTCTATACGTGCTAGGCAAATATTCTGTCACTGAGCTCTAGTCCCAGCTGCAGCCTCAAAGATTTCTTTGTCTAGCCCAGAGATTTATTGAAATTATCATTTCATGTATATAAGTGAGTAAGTGGTTAAGAACTGACTAGTTCATGTATTTTACTTCATAAATTTACTTTACTTTGACTTTAATGTAAAAATATTAAAGGTTTGAACTGGGACTTGTGCAGACCTATAGTGAAATATCTTCAACTGGGGACTGTGAGGCGTCGAATAGTCTAATATTATAGGCTATCTTTATCTACATTTGTTACTCAGTTAATTAACAATATTAAAATCAGAACAAAATAAAACAATTGCATGTTAGTCAACTTTCTATTACTTTAACAAACACCTTAGATAATCAGTTTTTAGAGGGGAAAGGTTTATTTTGGCTCATGGTTTCAGCCTGTTGTTGGTTGGCCATTTTGCTTTTGTGGTGAGGCAGCCAGTCATGGTAAAAGAGCAAGGACTGTAGCAAAACCATCAGCATCATGGGGGCCAGGATATGAAAGAGAGAAGAAAGAGCTGGACTCCCACAGTCCCCTTCAAAGGCACATCCTCTGTGACCTGAGGCTTTCCAGGAGGTCTGCCTTTTACAGGTTCCACAACAGGTTCTTAATGGTACCACCTGTTGGGAAACACACCTTTAAAGTATGGGCCTTTGGGGGACATATCCAGACTATGGCAGAGGATGTTAAGAAAAACTTACTCTGACATTTGTAAAAATGATAAGGAAGACCTTGTTCGGGACTTGCAACATATGTCAAAGACTGTTGCAACAGAGGTGGGACTCTACTCTGAAAAGAATGGTAAAACTGGGAACTTACAGTCAACAAGCAGAGTGAGGTGGTCAGTGGATGAAAGTTACTAAGAGCGATATCAAAAGTAGGGGGATTTCCCCTCAGCAACTAGACAGCATTCTTGCCAAATGCAGGGCAGGGCGATCAGATGCCAAGGTAAGTGATTCTTGCTAAACTGACCTAACCATAGCAACAACCTTGCTAGAGCTGGATAAGGCAGGTAAAAGATGAGACCCAAAGATAAGGCTAGTCAGGAAGAGGCTTCAGGGGAGCCCCCTCACATCTGGTCATGAAGGGAGTCTTTGTTAGGGGGACTCAGAAGGCTCGGTTACACATGGGCTTGGAAACATCACTATGTAATTCATCTGAGTGAACAAAGAAGTATGCTAAATCAGTTTTGCTATTATTCATAGTTGATTAATTTCATGATAAAGTTAACATATATTAGATACATTGATTTTCTACATAGTAGAAACTTCTATGTAACTTCTTTATGAAGGATGCACAATTTCATTAGCTTTGTTTTCACTTTTAAACTGCTGAGTCTTGTTATTTTAGTAATCAGATCAGCCTGTAAATTTACACTAATGGGCTTTGTGGATGGATAGATACCAATTAGTAAGCAAGGACTTAAGTAAGTAAGTATTGTGTAAACATATGTCCAATGTAATTAATGGGAGCACAAAGCCCATTAAAAGCTATATTAGTCTCATATACATATTTAATTTTGAGAAGAAATAAATCACTCTGAAACCAGTGAGGTAGAAACTTCTTGCTTGAGTGAATTCTATGCAAACTAAAATTTCACAATGTCTTAATATATTGTGTATCCTGTTCTCAGGTGTGAAAATGTATTACAATATTTAATGCATTTTTCAATTGTCATTTTATGTAAATTTTTAAAAATGATTTGGGGAAATTAGTTACAAACATTTTCTACATAAGATTTTAGACTCTTTGTTTATTTTCTTTTATGTTTGTTGGGGTCATATGAAAGTAAATGACAAAAAGCCACCCTGATACTCTAACAAAAATGACCAAGGTCCATTATTTGCATCACTGTCTTCACATACTATATTAGTTTGGGTTCTCTAGAGGAGCAGAATCAATAGGAAATATATGTATAA
Organism: Dasyprocta punctata; assembly: GCA_004363535.1. Classification (NCBI taxonomy): domain Eukaryota; kingdom Metazoa; phylum Chordata; class Mammalia; order Rodentia; family Dasyproctidae; genus Dasyprocta; species Dasyprocta punctata. The sequence goes on along the minus strand of RJWM01044528.1, from coordinate 2,847 downwards.
TTGTGAAAGGGGATTTATCTGGTAGGTTCACAGGATCAGCAGTGGCAGACTTCACCCTGACCATCTGCAGGATCAGATGTGGAAGAGTCCATAATGGCCATCTGTGTGCTGCAGATGGAGGATCTGGTAGCTGCTCAGCACAAAAAGTGGAAGCCGCAGAACAAAGGAGATTAAAGATGCAGCATCAATCCAAGGTTAAAGTCCTGGAAGCCCACTGTCGAGTCCCTAGTGGGAGTCTGCTTTGGAAGACTGAAGAAACTGGAGACTGATATCCAAAGGCAATGGTGATGAGTGGAGCTCTTTCAAGATGGGATTGCTTCCTTCTTTCTCCCTTTATCCCTGATCAGGCTGTAAGCCTACTGATTGGTGCCACACACTCAGGGTGGGTCTTCCCTCCTCAGTTTGCTGTCCCACCTGTCAATCATCAACAGATACACCCAGAACTGTGATCCACAAATCTGCTAGCCATTCCTTAGTCCATTCAAGTTGGTAAACCATGACTAATGGTCACAAGGACTTCATTATCTTTTAAACCACTTTGGTAAACTTACAAAACCAGAAGTGGTACATGATTCTTTTAAATATCTATCTAATCAATCTAAAGTTGTAAATATTTTAACCTTCCCATCCTGGGTGATATAGAAAAAGTAACATAAAGAACACTTCTCTAGAAAGCAATAAAGAACTGTCATTTAAAAATGTTAGGTAATAAAACATTTTTATTAACAAATGAGTGCCATTGGAAATTTTGCCCTTTTAAATCTTATGAAGTTCACCATTATTGCTGTTCAGTGGGGAAACAGTTCGGATATTCCTCTGAAACAAAGTAAGCATTAAGACAAATGAACACAAATCACCATGTAAAATTCACATAAAGTTCTGAATATTATTAAATGAAAAACTCCTGCTGTTTTTGTTATTAAACAGTTAAAATTGTAGAGTGCTCAAAAGACTTAACCATAAATTATAACAGATAATAGAAGATATTAATTTCAAAGTAATAAATTGAAATTACACTGATATGTATCCAGTGCTCATTTAAAACTTTTTCTATTTATATGATGCAGTCAAAGTATACAATGAATGCTTAAATTAAAAAAAAATTACATTAAAAAGCACATTGCCATTAACCCCCTTAAAATACTTCTCTGGGCTTAAAACATATTTATTCTATTATTCTTGGCAATTTCTGAAGCAGTTCTAAAAGTTCCCTTTTGTGTCTTTATGAGGTATGATCAAAAATATGGTGAAAGCTGCTGCAGAGTGCCATCCAACAGCAAGCTTGTAAAAACATTATGGGGTCCTCATCTACCCTATTCACTGGATCTGTAACTGTGCAAATTCTGGCTTTTCCCCAAAGTAAGAGTGATTAAATTTGAGACATTTGTAGGAACATGGGTACCTGGAAAATGTAATGTTGAATGAAATAAATCAGACATACAAGCTTAAATACTGTATAGTGTTTCTCATTTGGGTAAGGCAAACTACAAACAAAGAGCACAGTAAAGGATAAATGGATGAGACAAGAGGATAGATATAGATCTCTTGCAAATGAGAAAGGATCCAAGAGAATATGGGTGCAGGAGAGGAGCAAATAAGCAAAATAAAGATATGCAGGAACTTAATAGCTTCAATGAATGCAAGCATTATATGTCATAAACATGAAAAAAGATTAATATTGATAAGAATAGAAATGGGGAATGGGGATTTAGAGGAGGGAGGAAGGTAGGAGGAAAGGGAAAGGGGGTTAAAAAAAAGACCAAGTTGTATTATGTACATGGATCCACTCTCTAGGATGATTGTAAACTGCATGTACTGCAAACTTGTACTAATAGAAAAAGAAACAATGACCATGAAAGGTAAACACTTTTAATTGATTCAGGACATTGAGGCAGCCACAACAGCGAAACTAAAGACACTCATGAAAGAGGACTTGTCCCAAAGATTTTTCTGAATATAAATCCTCATAATAATGTTAATTTTTAAGGTAGTGTTACATGAAAGAAAGAATAAAATCACTTTTCCATGCATTGCCCATAAAAACTCAGTGTAGTGGAACAATCTTGAGTAACTTCTCATGAAAATAGACCAGTGAATAACCAGCTATAAAAATGGACCACTGCTTACAATGACTTAAATTGTATTTGCTTAATGGGAGATCTTTTCAGTATGAAAATTTAAAAACCCTGTTTCTTATCAGAATGTTGAATTTAATAAACAGTAAATGAAAGTGACTAAATCTTGTAAAACTATGAGAAATAATTTAACTACTTCTGATTTCTAATGTGAAGTCTCAATATGAAAATCAGGCTCTGTTGAGATTCTTCCTTCTGGAGACGGAAACTCCATCTCCAACTTTGGAAGGTGGCAGTGGGAGAACTCAGGCTGCTGATACTCCTTTTTGGTATCTGGTTCTCACTATAAGTCTCTTTCTCTGCCTTCCTCTGTGACCTCTCTTCCCACACACTGGTAGTATCAGCAAGGAGGTGCCGCGGTCCAGCCGGGCTAGGTCCACAGAGTCCCCGAAGGTGGGCTGAGCGTCGGCGCGTGGAGAACAGACACACAAACAGCTCAGAGACTGTGTGAATCTGTTTCGTTTATTGTAAGCTCAAACAAGGTGTTATATACCCCCTTTTTGGCCAGGGTCAGAAGTTTAGATAAGAAAAAAAGAAAAGCAAGGAATGTCCTTACAATAACATGGTTTCTATAGTCATATGATTAGTTAGCATAGTCATAAAATGTATACCTAGTTAAAAGCCTAGAAGTATGTTAGTACTATTAACAAGTACTCTCTAATGGTGTCCTTATCTAAAAGCCTATAAAACATAAGAGTATACCTAGCCCTAA
>RJWM01044527.1:0-13229 GCA_004363535.1 Dasyprocta punctata | reverse complement strand
CATGATAAACATATTGGATAGAATGAGCAAGCTCTGGGGCAATAAGATCAAAAGAAATGAAAAATTTGCCTGATAGTGTCTTTTATTTCATTGACCTTTCCCTCCCACCCTAAGCTAAAATTTGTATAATTTCACCAAGGATAATAATGTTTCTGTAACCCAAAGCACAAAGATCCAAACTTCTAGAATTGGCCAAGATACTCCAACAATGCATGAGGTTTCAGATTGCAAAAAGGGACCAGACCTCCTGACCCTCAAGAGGGAGCTAGAGAATATGTACCTGCTCACTTGTCTGACAGAAAGGGAAATTGGAGGTGTTTCTGAGGATATGTGTGTAAGCAGTGAAAGTGTGAGCTAATACCACAGCTCAGAGAACAGCAGAAGAGGAAACGGGACCAGGAGAGAGGGCCAGGACGGTGCCCTGGGGGGGGATCACTGTACAGTGAAAGGTGGACGGAAAAAGGATGTGGTGTTGCAGAGGAAGAAGCTTCCATTCCCTCAATACTATACTTGCAGAATCAAGGAAGCAGATGGTCCCTGGTTTCTTGGAGGGTTTAGGGTTGAAGTAATAGCTGTGTAATAGAAAGAGGACATGTGGATGTAATGAGGAGAAGCATCAATGGGAACAGAGGATGTTGCATTGACAGCAGTGAAAGAGAGGGTGCAAGGCAGGGTGGATGCCTGATTAATTTGCTGTTTAATTTGGAAAAAGCTTCTGACTCGAGTGACATGTTTATTGTTCCCTGTTGAGGTTTTGTAGCTTCTGGACCTTTCATGTGTTGCCCTTGCTTCCACGTGTTGCTGCCTCCTCATCTGAGAAGTCCCCCCATCTAGACTCACTTCCGAGGCTCTCGGGTCCTCCATGGGAGGTGCCCCACAGTGCCCACCAGCTTCAGCCACGTTTCCTTGCCGGCCACCCACTTACCCACATCAAGGGTGCTGGCCAGCAGCGCCTTGGCAAAGCTTGCGGCTACTGACAAAGTGGCCTCAGAATTCTTCTGGCACAGTGCCAAGACTGCCAGGCTGGACGAATAGAAGTTCTCCCCTGGAAGCAGGGAGAGAGTCTGCGTCAGAGTTGTGATCACCCTCCTGGGGAATTTTGTGAAGGAGTCAAAGCCAAATCTTTTCAACGGAAATGAAACCTGTCTCCGAAGAAAGGCCCAGTCACAGAGGGATCACTTCATTGTGGTTTAGAATGAGAATATTATCTGGCATTTGGACGAAATGGAAGGGACGATGCTGTCTGCAGACAGGAGGTGACCCGGCCGGTCTGTGTGGTGGAGGGACTTGGCTTTCTGGTGCATTTTGGCTCAGAAAGGAGTCCCTCTCAGGTGGGATTGACAGAGTGGCGGGGTCGTTGTGTCTCCAACTTTCCAGGCTCCCCACATCCACCCTTTTCCTCGCTGGGTTCCAGGTTCTCAGGAAGTCCCTGTGCCCCACATCCCCTCTGTTCCCGTGAGGCTCACCTGGCGGTGTCCAGCTCTGCATTTCTCTTTGTAGAGCCGACACTTTGCTGGCAGTGTCTCTGCAGGAGGTGGTGAGGGCCATGATGTTGAGGGCAAGTTGTCCTATGGTTAGGTCTGCAGGGGAACGAACAGGACAGTGACGCAAAGGGACAATCTCACGGAGGGACCACCAGGGCCGAGAGGAGCTTCCTGCTTTTATCTCAGAATCATTTTTGTTTTTAAAATAGTGCACTCACATAAGGTTTTGATGTTTTTCCAAAGAAAGATGGAAGTGTACTTAAAGGAATATTGAACCTGGGCTCTCTATGACTGAGTGACTCCATCAGAAATCCCTAGTTTATCTGGTTAGACAGGCAGCAAGAACACCCATCCAAATTTATCTATGGAAATCTAGTTACAAAATAATTAAAATTTCGTTATTCATCCTGAGCCTCAAGGCAACTCTGAAGCACACAAAATAGAGATTTCTTTGTCATTGCCATTGCTACTAGTAACTGTGGTATCAAAGCATTAGTAGAGGGTAAGATGAGGAAGAGTGGCAAGGAGGTACTGAGTGTGTACGCAGAACACGCTAGTTTCCCATCTATCTGGGGTCTTTCTCCTTCCCTGACCTCCTGCCTGACCGAAGACTTATTTCCTTCTAGATCCTTTGCCAGTGTGTAGGGAGAGGAGGTTTAGGTGCACCCACAGGTGGCACTATGGCGCAGAATGGTGCAAAGCCGGGCTGGGGGAGTACTGGTGAGTGGAGTAAGATTCAGGGAGCAGGTGCGGGTCTTGGGTCTCTTACCAGAAATGTTACTGGCCGCAAGCTCTTCTGTCAGGAGCTTTTGTGCTGTCAGGTTGTAGGGTCCGGCCAAGTTCATGGCAATCAGGATGCTGGGGTTGGGCAGGGTTGACTGGAACACCGAGTTCTCCATGAGCACTTGTATGCCTTCAACCCAGGGCTCCTCTTCTGAGGGGACAGCTGAGGAGAAACAAGCCACCTAGCAGACCTCTTACCACCAACCCCTCATCTTAGATACATGATCCCCAGGTCTCTTACTTAGCCTTGGTGTCCTGAGTGGTTAAAGACAACCACAGGAAACACTGCACTTTTTCTTTGAAAGGCAGTTATTCCTTATATTTCCTCAAACACCCCATTCTACTAACTTTAAGGTATGCACTTCACAGAACTTCCATGTGATTTCTAGCATTTCCTTAGAAATTCTTTGCATCTGCTCCCCACTCAGTCTCCCATGAATAACGTTGAAGACCTGGGATACGATCTGTACCCAGCAAGCACCAAGCCCTCCTGCTCCTAGTGGTCCTGGTCTCAAGAGCCTTTCAGCGTCTGTACCAGTAGCCGTCGTTCTCATGTAAGAGCCGTTCAACCTCTCTTAATCAGACATCTGTCCCCTCAACTCCCAAGGAGCTTGTTCTGTTAAATCAGGAAAGATGAGGTCACACACTGGTGTCCACCTGCACTCACCCCCGCTGGGACTCCTGCAGTGATCAGTGCCGTGTCACCCCCCTTCTGCTCAGCAGACCTCAGTGCCTGGGGTCTCTGCCTTGCCGAGGGTCACGGTGGTCCTGTCCCACTGAGAAAGGGCTCTATACTCACAGCATGAGCTTCCCTGGGCAGAGGTCCCAGCCGTCGCCCAGAGGTGGCTCAGGAGGAAGAGGGCGAGCCAGGCCATCTCACTCTCTCTTGTCCTGTGCCTGCCTCCCTACTCGCAGGTCCAGTATTTGCAAGCAGAGTGTTTCTCAACTTTTTTATATGTCTGTCTCCTTACCCTGTTGCTCCTAAGTACCTGTGCTGACCTCTCCTTCCGTGGGTAAGCAAATTTCCATTTGCTTATCTATGTTTATTGACGGTATGGGCCTTTGATGGATTTTGAAGGTGACTTCTAGACATTTCAGACATATGAGTAACTTAAGGATAGTCATGCAACAAAGCCAGTGATGAAAATACATCCTTTAACAAGTTCCTGGGTCATTACCTGAGAATTTTGGCTAATGTGCAAGTATGAACAAGCCTTTTCCTAGGATTTATTCTATGGGCTCACGGAACCTTGTGTTTGTTTATCAGCAACCACTTCCTTGAGGTTTGGGAGGTCATTTCATGATCCAGCTCATTTCATGGTCCAGGGCACCCTTTGGGGCTCTCAGGTGAGGATCTACCTTCAGGTGAAGTCTGACTCGGTGCAATTAGCTTACCCGGGACCTGGGTGCTAGCCCAGACTCTGTGAAGTAGTTTGGCTTTAGGTAAGATATAGACCTTCATCTTCACCAGCATTGCTTTGTTTAGTTTCTCTTTCCTTATTCAGGTATAGAAACAATTTCTAACTCCCAAGACTTTCATATCTAGTATTGTCTTTTAAAGTCAGTGGTTAGAATATGTGGGATCAGTTAACTATATCACTGCACATTGTTTTAAAAAAACTATACACCCTATTTTTGTCCCAGCAATGTAGCCATGTAATAAAGCAAAGAACACCTCCCTATAAAGGGAACTGGAATAGTATCTTGAATTTGTGAGAAAAGGGCTGAGTCCTTTATGCATTTTAAGTAGTTCCTTTGAAGGGAAAATTCTCCACTGGCTCCCTTTGTAGAATGAAATTGGAAGTCATTTTAATGACTTACACAGCTCTATGAGAGTTGGCTTCTAGTTTCCTTTAGAAATTCACCTCCACCCATGTTCTCTCCTGCTCATTCTTTCTTTTTTTTTTTTTTTTTTTCCTGGCACGGGGTGATGAACTCACAACCTTGCAGCTGTCAGACAGGCGCTTAAGTCACTCAGCCAAACTCCCGGCCCTGGTTTATTGAGACAGGGTCACACTGTGTAGCCCAGCCCGGCCTGGAACGCACAACACTCATCCTACTTCAGCCTCCCGAGTGCCGGGATTAAAGGCGTGCTCCACCATGTCTCCTGCTCATTCTGTTTCAGCCATTCGCACCCTCTTGTGTTCCTTGAAAACTTTACGCAGCTTTGCACTTGATAGTCCCCAGAATGCTTTGCCAATCTGTCTTGTGGTGATTCCTTGCTTTCTTAATTCCTCTGTCCAGAGGGAAATGATTAGAAAGGGCTTCCAGCCTATGTCAGTTGACAGCCTCACCACCACCTGACCACCCTGCATGCCTGTCCCTGCTGTACCAGGTCAAGCTGTGTGTGTCGTTTGCTGTCACTCGTCTGCCTCCCATCTGGAACATCTGCTCCGAGGAGGAGAGGGTTTGCTCACTGCTCTGTCCCCAGCACTTGTGGCCTGCAAGAATAATGACTGAACAAATAAAAACAACACGAGTTCTAAAGTAGCCTTTTCGTTTTCAGGGAGCATTGGTAGCTTTGCGAGGTAGGAGCATACTGGGGTGTAGCAAACATCTTCCGACATGGCCTGTGTCCCCGCCTGCTGCTTGACATCCCAGTGTCACCCCCAGGAGTCCCCTTCTCTAGGGTGTAGGCCGTCCTAACTCTGAGGAAGGTCGTGCAGCAAGAGTGCTGGGTCCAGGTCACAAGGACTGACTGCCCTTTTGCTTACAATGAGGTTTCTCTGGCTCTTCTTCTTTTTCTTTATTGTTTTATATTTTATTTTTATTTTACTTAAGAGAAAAAAAGACACATATAAGAAAGACAAAAAACAAAAGAGTCAAACAAGTGACTAGAGTAAATGCACAACAGTAACATTATAGGTTTACAAAACAGGATGATATAAACTTGACAATGGTTGCAATATTGCGTATCATTATCTTTAAAATGGTTGTTTACATTAACAGATATAGACATGTAAAATTGATCTAATCGTATGAGTATTAACTGTTCTTTTTCAATAACTAATACAGTCAGCAATATGTTCATTTTAGTTATCATACATATACATATATACAGATTTATAACTTTTCCTTTTCTTTTCCCTCTTTGCCCCTTTTACCTTCCCAATTACTTTTGCTCTTTGAGCTGTTTTTTACCCTTACATAGTATTTATTGTAGATTTTGGATCATATATACCTTTTCCATTTCTTACACTAGGGAGACAATATGGTATTTACACATGTGGGTTTGATTTATCTCACTTATGAGTAGGGTCTCAAGTCGTGAATATTTACTTACAAAAGTCTCAATGCAATCATTCTTAATAGCTGAGTAGTACTCCATTGTATAAAAATACCACATCTTTTTTATCCATTCTTTGATTGATGGGCACTTGGGTTGTTTCCAAGATATGGTTCTTACAAATTGGGTTGCTATAAACATGGGTGCACAGATATCACTGTGGTATGATGTTTTCAATTCTTCTGGGAAAATGCCCAGAAGTGGGATGGCTGGGTTGAATGGGATCTTTAATCCTAGTTTCTTGAGGAATGTCCACACTGACTTCCACAGTGGTTGCACCAGTCTACACTCCCAGCAACAGTGGAGAAAAGTTTCTTTTTCCCCACAGCCCCTCCAGCATTTGTTGTTGGTTGATTTTTTCATCTTGGCCATTCTTTCTGGAGTGAGATGGAATCTCAGTGTTGTTTTAATTTGCATTTCCCGAATGACCATTGATGTTAAACATTTTTTCATATATTAATTTGCCATTTGTATTTCTTTCTCTGAGAAGTGTGTATTCATCTCAGATGCCCATTTTTGGATTGGGTCCTTGAATTTTTGGGGCCTGATTTCTTTTAATTCTTTATATGTTTCAAATAGAAGTCCTTTGTGTATGGCTAAGATATTTTCCCAGTTCATGGGTTTCCTTTTCACTCTGTTGGAGATTTCCTTTGACATGCAAAACTTTTTATTAAGATGAGATCCCAGTTGTTGTTTCTGGGAAGCATTGCCCATGCAGTTTGATTTTTGTTCATGAACTCTCTGCCTACTCCTATGTCATCAAGATTCTTACTTACTCTGTCTTCTAGTAAGTTTAGTGTCTCTGTTTTAATATTCAGATCTTTGATCCATTTTGACTTTATTTTAGTGCATGATGATAGGCATGGATCTAGTTTTAGTTTACAGCATATAGAAAGCCAGTTTTCCCAGCACCATTTGTTAAAGAGGCTATCTTTCTTCCAATGTACACGTTTGGCCCCTTTGTCAAAGATGAGGTGGCTGAGTGTGTTTGTAGTTGTGGCTGTATCTTCTAATCTATTCCACTGATCTTCAGGTCTGTTTTGATTCCAGTACCATGCTGATTTTATCACAGTGGCTTTGCAGTATAGTTTCAAGTTGGGGATTGTGATGCCTCCTGCCTTCCCTTTGTTACCCAGAATTGCCTTTGCTATTCTAGGTCTTTTCTGGTTCCAGATGAATTTCGGGAATGCTTTCTCTAGCTCTGTGAGGTAGGCAAGTGGTAGTTTGATTGGGATTGCATGAAATCTGTATAATAAGTTTCGGAGAATGGACATTTTCACAATGTTTGTTCTTCCTCTCCATGGAAAGGGAATATCTTTCCATTTTCTGAAATCTTCTTCGATTTCCTCTTCAGAGTAATGTAATTTTCACTGTGTAGATCTTTTACTTCTTTTGTTAGATTGATTCCTAAGTATTTCATTTTTTTTGAATGTTATAGTGAAGGGTGTGGTTTCCCTTGTTTCTCTCTCCATGACTTTGTTATTTGTGTACAGGAATGGTATTGAATTTTGAGTGTTCACCTTGTATCGAGGTACATTACTGAATTTGATTATTACATCTAAAAGTCTTTCAATGTATTTTTTGTGGTCTTCTATGTAGAGTATCATATTGTCTGCAAATAATGATAATTTTACTTCTTCCTTTCCTATCCTTATTCCCTTTATTTCTTTCTCTTGTCTAATTGCTCTGGCTAATATTTCCAGAACTATATTGAATGGGAGTGGTGATAATGGACATCCTTGTCTTGTTCCTGATTTTAGGTTGAAAGTTTTCAGTTTTCCTCCATTTTGTATGATGTTGGCTGTTGGTTTATGATATATGGCTTTTATCAGGTTGAGGTAGAGACCATCTATTCTGATTTTCTGTAGGGTTTTTATCATGAATGGGTGTTGGATTTTGTGAAAAACTTATTCTGCATCTACTGAGATAATCATGTGGTTCTTGTCCTTGGCCCTGTTCATATGTTTTATTACATTTATTGATTTGTGTTAAGTTGACCCATCCCTGCACTCCTGGAATGAATCCCACTTGATCATGATATATAATCTTTCTGATAACTTGCTGTATCCTCTTTGCCAGTATTTTATTGAGGATTTTTGCATCTATGTTCATGAGGGAGATTGGTCTGTAATTTTCTTTTTTGGTTGGGTCTTTCTCTGGTCTTGGTATTAGGGTAATACTTGTTTTCAAGAATGAGTTAGGGAGATTTGCTTCTCTTTCAATTTGATTGAAGAGTTTGAGGAGTGTTGGCGTTAAGTCTTCCCTAAATTTCTTGTAGAATTCAGTAGTGAATCCATCAGGGCCCGGGCTTTTCTTTGTTGGTAGGGTCCTGATTATATTTTCAATTTCATTAGCTGAAGTTGGGTTATTCAGGAGCTTTACATCTTCTTGATTCAGCCTTGGTAATTCATAGGTTTCTAGGAATTTGTCCATTTTTCTGTGTTATCAAATCTATGTGAGTAAAGATTTTCAAAGTAGGTGTTTATGATCTTCTGTATTTCCACAGGGTCTGTAGTGATTTCATCCTTTTCATTTATTATTGCATGAATCTGAGTTTTTTCTTTCCTCTGCTTGATAAGGTTGGCTAGGGGTTTACCAGTTTTGTTTACTCTTTCAAAGAACCAACTCTTCGATTCGTTAATTCTTTGTATTTTTTTCTTAGTTTCAATTGCATTAATTTCTTCTCTAATCTTAATAATTTCCTCCCTTCTTTGGGCTTTGGACTTGACTTGCTCTTCTTTTTCCAGAAGTTTGAGGTGCAGCATTAGGTTTTTTATGTGTGTTCTTTCCATTTTTCTGAAGTGAGAGTTTAGTGCTATAAATTTCCCTCTGAGGACTGCTTTCATTGTGTCCCACAGGTTCTGGTAATTTGTATTTGCACTTTCATTCAGTTTTAGATATTGTTTAATTTCTTCTTTAACTTCTTCTGTGACCCATTGGTTATTTAGGAGAGTATTATTTAATTTCCATGTGTTTATGCAGCTATTGTAGGTTTTTTTGTCATTCATTTCCAATTTTATTGCGCTATAGTCAGATAATATGCATGGAATTATTTCAGTTCCTTTACATTTACTTAAGCATATTTTGTGGACCAATATATGATCTATTTTAGAGAAAGACCCGTGTGCAGCTGAGAAGAATGTGTATTCTAATGTTGATGGATGGAACACTTTGTACACATGTACTAGGTCCATTTTTTCACAAGTTTGATTCATTTCTGTTATTTTTTGCTGATTTTTTGTTTGGTTGATCTGTCTCTGTGTGACAGTGGCGTGTTAAGGTCCCCTGTTATAACTGTATTATTGTGTATTTGGTGTATCATGTCTCTTGAGAATTGTCTTACATAGTTGCGTGCTCCCATATTTGGTGCATATATATTTATGATTGTAATCTCTTCCTCTTGAAGTTTTCCCCTAACAAGTATGTAGTGACTTTCTTTAATTCTTTTGATCATTTTCATTTTGAAGTTCGTATTGTCTGCAAACATAATTGCTACCCCTGCTTTTTTCTGGGTTCCTGTTGCATGGAGTGTTGTTTTCCAGCCATTGATTTTTAGTCTGTGAATTTCCTTTTGAGTGAAATGTGTTTCTTGTACACAGCGTATTGTTGGGTTTTGTTTCTCATCCCACTCTTCTAGTCTATTTCTTTTTATTGGTGAGTTGAGACCATTTACATTGATTGATATAAGTGATATGTACTGGCTCATCCCTGTCATGATATCTTTCTGTTGTTGGTTTTCTTCATTTTCTGTTTAATTATTTGCCCTGCTTAGTGGTTTCCTTTTTTTGTTGTTCTTAAGATTGTAGCTATCTTTGTCTCTTTCTAGAGTGTCTTTCATTGTTGTCTCTTTGTAGTGTTGGTTTGGTGGTCATAAATTTCTTCAGTTGTTCTTTGTCATGAAAGTATCTGATTTCTCCATCAATTTTTAAGGATAGCTTTGCAGGGTACATCAATCTGGGTTGAAAGTTGTTTTCTTTCAGGATTTGAAATACTTCACTCCAAGCTCTTCTTAACTTAAAGGTTTGTGTTGAGAAGTCTGCCATGATTCTGATAGGCTTTCCTTCATAGATGATCTGTTTCTTTTCTCTGACAGCTTTTAGTATTTTGTTCTTGCGCTGTGTTTCTGATACACTTATTATTATATGTCTGGGTGAAGATTTATTTTGGTTATGGTTAATTGGGGTTCTGTATGCCTCACTTACCTGTATTTCAGATTCTCTTCCCATGTTTGGAAAGTTTTCTGCTATTATTTCTGTGAATAGTCTTCTCAGGTCATTAGTGTTGACCCCTGCTTTTTCATTTATGCCTATTAATCTTATGTTATTTCTCTTGACCTCATCTTGCAGCTGTTGAATTGTTGTTTCTTGGTTCCTTAGTGTTTTTAAGAGATCTTTTCTTTCTTGGCCATGGGCTCCCATGCTGTCTTCAAGATCTGAGATTCTTACTTCAGCTTCATTCAAGTGGTTTTTCAAACTTTCCATGGAATTTTTCATTTCCTGCATTTGCCTTTGAATCTGTTTCATGCATTCTGTTTGTGTCTTATATTGTTCATTCAAAGTTTTGATCATTTTCTTAAGTTCTTCTATTTTTTTACCTTGCTCTTCTTTAGATACACACATTTCTTTAACAATGATTCTCATTTCATTTTTTAGCTGAACGATTATTTCTGATTTGAGTTTCTCTACAGCTTCATCAAGCTGTTTCTTTATTGCATTTCCTATCACTTCAGAAAGTCCATTTGTGTGACTCCCACTGTCTTCCATTTCAGTGTCTCTTGGGTTCTCAGTGGGCTGGGGGATTGAGACTGCTTCTTGGTCTTTCATTTTGTCATTTTCTTCTAGAACCTGTGTGGCTCTGTGCCCTGCAAGGCTGACCAGGTGTTCCCCTGGTGGGTTTCCCTGAGTTGGGGGACCAGGTAGAACTTGATCCTCTGTGCAACTAGTGAGGGTGCACTCCCAGAGTGTGCTCCTGAAGCCTTCGCCTTACTGGGTGGGGGCCAATACCTCCTGGACCCAGGCAGCTAGGCACAGCATACCCCGGAGTGTGGTGCCACCCAGACCCTGAATCTGGCTGCAAGGAGTTTAGAGCCTGTGGAGTGCCAGGCAAGCCTGGGCAAGTCCCAGACCTATAGTGCTGGGGCTTTGCTCCTGGCTTGGTGGGCCTGCAAGCTCTAGGATCCACCATGCCACTGCTCCACTGAACAATGGAGCTTGGGGGTGTACTGTGCTCTGATGGGCAGAGCCCAAACTCACCAAGGCCCTGCAGCTATGCTGGCCAGTCCCTGGTGAGCAGTTCTGGGGACCTGGGCTGGGCTGGGCTCAGTACCTCTGAGTCCTTTGAGGCTGGCCGGGTGTTCCCCTGGTGGTTTGCACTGAGTTGCAGGACCAGGTAGAGCTGGATCCTGTGCGCAACTTGTGAGGGCACACTCCTGGAGTGTGCTGGTGGAGGCTCTGCCTCACTGGGTGGGGGCCAAGACCTCCCGGACCCAGGCAGCTAGGCAGAGCATACCCCAGAGTGTGGCCTCTTTTTTTATTTTAAAGAGTAAAACGAAACAATAAAAACTCAAGATGCAAACAAGTAAAACAACAACATCAAAAGCAAAATGACAACAACAACCGCAAAAAAGAACAATATCTATATAGGTTTTCAAATCAAGATGATAAGAATTTAACAATGGTTGTTATATTGCATATTGCTACCTTTGCAATAGTTGCTCAGGTTACCAGCTACAGGAATAAAACAAAATAGTTAAATGGAAAAAAACATTGGATTTTAAAAAGAAGACAGAGTGAAATCCCCACAGTTGACAAAATGGATATTATTATCCTTCAAATAGATGCTCAGACTATCAGTTTTAGGCCTGCAAAATTAATCAAACAATGTAAGTGCTATGGTTAGTACATTGTGTCAACTTGAGAAGTTTAAAAGTTTAACTGACTCATGAGGGAGCTAGGATCCCTAGTTTGTAAATATCCTCATCCTCTGCAAGGGGAGGGCATGGAGATTTTGTGAGTGGTACACCTGCCCTGTAACGGGGTGGGGTGCCCTGTGTACAATATAAGAGAGGAAAAGAGGCTTGCTCTTCCCCCTTTTGCTCTGGCTGCTGCCTTGAAGTGTTGCCCCTGTGCCATGCCACCCTGCTTTGTGGTCATCTGGTTATGGACTGAAATCTCCACACACTGTGAGCTAAATAAACCTTTCCTTCCTTAATTTTGGGTGTTGGCTATTTTGTCCCAGCAATGAGAGAAAAGTAACCAAGACAACTAGCATTAAGTTGCTTATTTTACTTCTGTTGCTATCATCTCAGCCTGACTTCCTCCAAATCAGCCCATTGATTATGGGGGTGGGGTGGGGGGGTGTTTCTTCTCTTGTCTCCCAGCCCATGCACTGGCTGGCTCTTGGGAAGGCGTGGTTTGGCTTCTTGAGTTTCTTCCCATTCTCCATGGCACCTGCCCCTGAATCATGGGAAGATGTGGTTTGGCTTCTTCTCTCTGGGTGTTCCAGGGCCTTGCTCTGAGGAAGCTGCCAGGTTCTGAGCTGTCTAATGGAGGAGCCCATGCGGTGAACACCTGAGGGAAGCCTCCAGTCCACATCTGGGGGAGGAGAGTCCTGCAGACAGACCTGCAGACAGCACCCTGGGAGCTTTGAGGTGAGGCAGCCTCCTAGAGACTAAGCCAGAGGCTACAGTGAAGTCCTCCTGAATCCCTAGAACACCGGAGCTGTGGGATAATAAATGTCCCAGGCTTTTAGGTTTTGTGGTAACCTGTGATGCTGTGATGTTTGATGTGTGATTGAAAACTGAGTGTTTACATTTAAAATAACTCATTACAATAAAAGACAGCTTGCTATTAATCCTCCTTACAATCCCCCCTCACTTTGAATGCCCTTACCCCATTGTCCTTCCCTCTTTCTGCAGCCATTCGGAGTCCTCTTTCATTAGGCTTAGCTGTGCTGTCATGACTGTCTTGAGGTCTTGAATTGATTCATATTATTGACCTTTCATAGGGGAGGAGGCGGAAGTCACATGGAGCCAGATCTGGTGAATTAGGTGGATGAGGACACATGGTAGTGTTTTTATTAGCCTGTCTTTCTGTTGGTTAGTACTGGGTAGCAGCAAGCACTGTATGTTTATTTCCTAATTTTGTCATACCTGGTAAAGACACTCATGCAAGAGGACTTCCAGAGCTGCTTCCAGAAGTGGCAAGAATGATGAGATAAGTGTGTTCAACGTGAGAGAAGGGGAATCTAGAGGAAGGTTAATGGCAATGCGGCTTTTCCTGAAATATGTTTTGAAACATTTAAATGTGACCATATGTTTTGATTGCCCCTATATATCCAAAACTTGATACATGGTGGGAGATAATTCCAGAAGGAGAGATTGGGTCTCTGTGGTAGAGGACCACATATGCGGAGCAGGGGACAGCATGAGCAGGGAAGGAGCAGGGGACAGAATAAACCATCTTCCCTCACTGCCCCAGCCAGCTGGCCTTGTCCCCAACTGTGGAACCTGGAAATATGTCCCATAGGTTAAATGGCAGATGGAAATTAAAGTTACACATAGCGCTGAGGTTCCTAATGAGTTGACTTTAAACAGGAGCATTAGCTAGGATTATCTGGCTGAGCACAGTGTATCCAAGGGGTCCTGAGTGGGTGAGGGAGGTGGTAGAGTGAGCAGG
>RJWM01044526.1:0-13223 GCA_004363535.1 Dasyprocta punctata | reverse complement strand
AGGTTTTATAACTGTGAGACTTTTTTTTGGTGTGTGGGGGTAACATTCAAATCCCCTTTGGCTTAGAAAAGTTGCTCAAAGACTTTTTTAAAAATTTGTTTTTGGATTATATTCTGTTGACCAAAACTTTTCCCTCAGTTGTCATGGTAACTTTCATATTGCAAAAGCTCAAAGTTAGCTTAGAACTTTAACAAGCAGATGACTTCCAGCTCGAAGGCCTGATTTAGGACATTTGGCCTGGGGTGCAAAGTTTTTATTCCAAATAAGTAACTAGCAGATAACTAGCAAATCATTCTGGTTCAAGTAAACTAATTTCAGAACCAACCATGGAGTGTTTGGTTATAGCCCAGACCCTCTAAGGAACTATTCAACTCATTCATGAGCCCTTTGAAAATCGGTAGTTTGAATGGATTCAGTAGCCTACTAGTTACCCTTTAGTGGACAAGAGGCAGTGAAAGTGATCTGCAGGGTGCGGTTATTGATAGAAAGCTGGGTGCAGGTGTGCTTCCTTGTCCTGTTTCTTCACCCATCCTCAAGTTGTTGGGTCAGGTTTCTAGAGGCACTGACCCACCGCATTGCTAACCTGCTGCCTTGAAGTCTGACTCTCATATACTGTCTGGGATCACTGTTTGGGAGATCTGATTTGTGATGGACAAATCATAATTTTGTCATTGAAAGAAAGTGTCTCTGTTAATTCAGGGACTGCAGCTTCTCTATTTCCCTCCAAGACTGTTCGCTTCATTCAGGTTTGCCTCTTAATGAGCCTACACTTTCAACAGCCATGGAAGTACATGATGAGAGTCTATGTACTTATTTTTTGTTTTGTTTTATGATTGTTATTATATGTGTACTTATTGGGAGGAAATTATCTGTGGTTCCAGTTTTTGAAACTATTTCTTTAAGTCACCATTTAAAGGAAGATTTTTTTTTTTTTGGTACCAGGGATAGAACTCATGACCTTGTGCTTGCCAGGCAGGCACTGTGCTGCTGAGCTACATCCCCTGCCAAAGGAAGAATTTTTTTAAAAAATTATTGAGGCACAATTCACACACAACAAAATCCACTCATTTTAAGTATATAACTCAATGACTTAGTAAATTACACAGTTGTACAAGCATAATCACCTTTCAATCTTAGAACATTTTTAACACCTCAAAGAAATACTCTGTGTTCATTTGTCACTTTCTATTTCCCAGGCAGCAAATAAAGCAAGATATTTTATTCTTAGTCTACTTGGCTTCATTACTAAATCCTGAAGTTTCTTTTTGGATCCTGTTTGGATTGTCTCAGAGAGAGAGAGAGAGAGAGAGAGAGAGAGAGAGAGAGAGAGAGAGAGAGAAAGAGGGAGATAGAGAGAGGTCCCCTCCATTACAAATGTAAAATGTGCTCATTGTGAAACAAGTACAAAATTTAAAGGAAAGTATTTTTTAAAATGTGCCATTTATAACATTAAAGAACTCTGTGAATGTCTGAGTAGAAAATATTCTAGATTATTTGTTTTTATCGTTTTATAATCAATAAATATTTACTGTAAAAAGTTTGCAAAATACTTAGAATAAATAAGGGGAAAGCATTCCTGATCTCACTGTCCAGAGCTACCTCTGTATATCAGTTAACTTTTGCAACATAAAAAATGCCCTGAGAAATTTCAGTGGCATACCGTCATAAGCCATTATTTCTTGCTCACAGTTGCGTGGGTGGACGTGGCAGCTTTGTTTCAAAATACAGGCCAATTTTAGGTCTGTTCCAGAGATGTCACTTTGTGTCTTGGGCTCAGTGGTGACATGGAGCATGTTTGCTCAGAGAATGAGTGGAAGCATGTGACACCTCGTAAGGCCTCAGGTCACACCTACTACAGTCCACTGGCCCAAAGAAGGCATGTGGAGAAGCCCAACTTCAATGGCCGGAAGTATCCTCCTCCTATCATGACATAGGAAAAGGGAATCAATAGTTACTGCAGTACTTCAGCATATTGCAAGGATTTTAATGTTTATGCTTTTATTTTTCTCCTTTGTGAAATAGATTTTTAGATTAAAGTTTATTTCTTTTACAAAAATGGTTTCTTTCTAGTAAGTACCTGAAAGCATATCACTCAACATCACTAATCTTGAGGGAAATGCAAATCAAAAGCAAAATGAGATACCATTTCACATCCATTATGATGACTATTATTTAAAATAATTTTTTAAAAAACCAGAAAATAACAACTACTGAAGAGGATTTACAGAGGTAGGAATCTTGCTCATTGTTTGTGGGAATGAAAAATGGTGTAGCTTCTGTGATTAACGTCCTATGAATCCTGCATAAAAAGCATTTATGCATAAACATATCTGCTCTCTGAATCAAATAGAAGCATATTATAGCACTGCTCAGTACCTTACATTTTTTCACTTAGTATTAGATGTTAAGATGCTCAGATATCACTACTTTTAAAATCTTTCTTTCCTTCCCTGCATAGAACTTCATTGTACATGTCAGCCATAATTTATCTTAGCATTTCCCTACTGATGGACATGAATCATTTTGTATATATACAGAAAAAATTCCCAGTGTGTAGAATTTTTACATTAAAAGATTAGTGGATTTGCACATTTGACATTGTTAAATTGTTTGCAGTATAGGTTATATCCATTTACACTCCCAGTAGTTATAAAAGAGTATCTGTTTCCTACAACATGTTCACAACCATAATATGAATGTTCACCAGTCAGTTAAGGAACATATTTTGTTGAAGTATTTGCAAATAAGTTGTTCACATCATAACATGTTATTCTTAAAGAGTTCAGCATACTCTTCCTAAAAAATAGAGCATTCTTCTTTATGACCACGATACCATTATGAAAACTATAAATTCTAATAATGCTATTATAATATAAATTAATGGCCAGTCCCAATGCAAATTTTGCTACATCCTAAGTCTTTTGTCATTTCTGGAACTAGAAATGGATTGAACTTTATCTGATGTGTTTGGTTAATATGTGTCCTTAGTTTCTTAATCTAGAAGCTTTAGACTTCTCTACCAGATATTAAACTTCTAAGAGACTAAAGTTCCTATCTTGTAGAACATCCACAATCTGGATCCACTGACTTCTTTCCTCCTGATGTCTCCAAAATCATGCATGTCCCAGGGAAATTCTTCTCTACACTTGTGCCCTTAGAATCCAGCATCCAGATTTGTGCATTTTGGATCTGGCTTCTTCCACTTTGTAAGATGCATTTGTAATTCATCCATGTTGTTTAAGTCACCAGTTTGTTCATTCTTTTTATTGCTTAATTGTATTCTACTGTATGGTTGCAAAATACTTCATTTATCCTTCTTCCATTGAGAGATAGTTGGGTTGTTTTTAGGTTTTTAGTGATCTTTATAAAAAGAGAAGATTTGAAGAGCTCTGCATTCTCACCATTGCTTGTTTTAGTCAATTACTATTTTTCTTGAAAAACTATTCAAATATGGTGGTATCTCATTTT
The DNA here is from genome assembly GCA_004363535.1 of Dasyprocta punctata. NCBI lineage: Eukaryota > Metazoa > Chordata > Mammalia > Rodentia > Dasyproctidae > Dasyprocta > Dasyprocta punctata. The sequence goes on along the minus strand of RJWM01044526.1, from coordinate 9,755 downwards.
GGCTTTGATTTATATTTTCTTTGGAATTAATATAGTGGTATCTCATTTTGGCTTTGATTTATATTTTCTTTGGATTTAATAATATTGAACATCTTTTCTTGCATTTATTTGCTATTCGCATAGCATCTTGTTTGATGAAGTTTTTAGAATTAGCTTGCTTGTGTTCTTATTGGAGTGTAATGAGCTCCATGTATATTCTTAATAAAAATTCTTTTTGAGATAGTGGTTGATGAATATTTTGTCCAGGTGTGTGGTTTACCTTTTCTTTCTTCCTTCCTTCCTTCCTTTCTTTATTTTTTCTTTTTAAATTTTATTTCTTAACTATTTATTTTAAATTTATTTTTATTAATTCATTTTTGCAGTGCCAGAGATTGAGCTCAGGGCCTTCCCTATCCCTCTCTATGTATTTATTTTTGTTTTGAGACAGGGTCTTGCTAAGTCATTAAGGCTGGGCTCAAACTTGTGTTCCTCTAGTCTTCTGCCCAAAGTACTGGAATTATAGGCATATTTTAATTCTCTAAATCCTATTTAAAGTATTGATGTTTCTAAATCATGAAATCTAACGTATAAAGTTTTAAAAGGATCATGCTTAGTGTGTCTATGTAAGAATTCTTTGCCTAACCAATATTTACAAAGCTTTTCTTTCAGATGTAGCTCTAGCCCTTCTTTTAGGTCTATGATTCATTATAACTTAACTTTTTCCTATGGTCAGAGGTCAAGAAAAGTATCTTTCAGCAATAAAATATATAATTCTGAAATATTCTATTGACAGTTACTCAGGATATATTTTAGCTACTTAATTTGAAGTTTTTATTTCTGGTTTTGGTTTTATGAAATTTATTCTTCTTAATTTTATTTGACAGTAATTATATGTATTTATGGAATACAATGTGATGTTTTGATACAAGTATACATGCTAGTAAGATTCAATCAAACTAAACATATCCATTACCTCATCTGCTCATTTTTTTGGTGGTGGTAACACCTAAAATCTATTTGTAGCAGGGCTGGGCATGTTGCTTAGTAATAAAGAGCACTTGCCTATCATACATGAGGCCCTGGGTTAAAAAAAATTAACTACTCTAGCAGTTTTGCAATAAACAAAGCATTATCATAATCTACAGTTACCACAGTGTGCAAATAGGACTCTGAAATCTATTCTTCCAGTCCAACTAAAATTTTATACCCTATGATTAATATTTTTCTCTTTCTCTACTTTCCCTGTCACTCCAGTCTCAGGTAACTACTATTCTACTCTAGTTCCGTAAGTTCTACTTTTTTAGGTTTTGTATATAAATCCAATCAAGAAGCAGTTGGCATCTTAAATGAGAAAATGTGAACATTTTTCCCCACTTGCTTTTTTGAATTTTATTTTTTAACCAGTACATATGCCATGGTTCAAATCAAGCAATATACCTATTAGCCAATTTTCTTGGCAGCGTTCCACCTATCAGATAAGATATTTCCTAGTGCAGAGAAAAATCTTGGCTCTAAATATAAAAATATTTCACATTACTGAGTTGAAAATGTGGATCTCAAAAATATCTTTCAAGATAGGCTGGCTTTTTTAAAAAATTCAGTGGAAATGCTGTTTTAGTAATTTTCTTTTTCTTGAAATTTATATTTACTTAATGAATACATTTTAAAAATAAGCCTTAGATGAAGTATTTCCTAATGTACTTTATTTTGCTAGAAGCTTTGAGAGCAGTTTTTCCTTTGGTCCTGTCCACATGCAGTTTGCCCTGGCAAGGCTAGGTGACAAGTGGACCTTAATTTTTCCCTGTTATTTTGAAGATGGTTTGATATGTAGATGTCAGTGGTGCCTGCAACTGCACACATGTGTCTGGAGGGACCAAATGGAAATGAAAGTCTCCTCCACTTTTTGCCCAAGGAGGGGAGCCTGCAGTTGATTAGTGATCGCCATTGAAGAGCCTGTTACCTAAGGGCTCCTGCCTGTTCTGAATCATTTCTTGACCTCAAGTCTTGATCCACAAAGAGCATCTCCATTCAGCACTGCCATACCTGTCTGTCTAGTCAGCCTTTACCTGAAAGTTTCTTTAAAGTACAGTATAACTTACAGTTTGAAACAATCAGCTTTTCAGGTAACAAGAAGTGATCAATGCACTCTCTCTGTAGAACCCCATAGATAAACATTTCCGTGGAAAAGGGGTATTTCCTACCCTCTCCATACTGGATTTAATATAGGGTTTGCATCAAAGACACACACAAAGTGGAGGAAAGGATGTTATTTAATGCTCAGCTTGGTATCCATGAAAGCTGACTGCTCAGTTCAGCAAATTGTCAGTCTTTTCAGATCTGATAAAGTCAAAGTGGGCTGGAATGCTGATGTGAACAGGAACTCAGTATAATCACATCTTGGCTTTGGGCCTGGCTATCTTTAAACCATGACTTCTTTTTAAAGTCACAGAGGACAGGGGCTATACATGGGTTACTGGCAACTCTTCCATCTGCCAGTGCAGACTTAAAACTGTGAGTGACTGGGAAGTCAGGAAATAGATAAAAAGACTTTGAAATTTGATGATACTGTTACCATGCAAAGAAAGGCTAGAGTCTTAATGCTGCTACAAAACTAAATAAGAGAAGAATCTTCATGTTCAGCTCCCATGGATTACTAAAATCTAGTTAGTGCATTAAAACTAAACAGTATGCTTAGTAAAACTAGATGAGATCGAATAAAGGTCCCTCCTCTGTGAAGATGTTTGGTTGGTTTGCTGCTGGGTATATTTAGGTGAGATTCTTTATCTCTTGTTTTCCCAATTAGATTTTTCATTTCTCAGAAATTATTGTAATGATTTATTAACTAAATTGTAGAAATACATGTCCATATATAATAAAATATTTCACTTCATTTGTACGTGTTAACTCTTTCAGAGCTGAGATTTCTAAAGGCAAAAGTTTAACAGTCACCAATGATCTTACGTTGCACAAAAAGGTCTGCAGATACATTTTAAGCTTTTAATTATCCATAACCTTTTAGACAGCAACAAGAAAATATAGAATAAATATGGATTCTCAATTGTTAAAAATCCAATGGGCTACTACATAGTTGTTTAAGTGATTATTATTTTCATATACAAGTACATAAAATGTGACTTTTTATTGATTAAAAAAGTTACATGTATAAAGTATGAAACTACCTAAAGGTACATCTGTACATAAACAAAAAATGAAATATTATTAAAAATGAAGCTATAAGGTAGGCATGGTGGCACACAACTTTAATCCCATCACTCAGGAGGCTAAACTAGGAGGATTGCCACCAGTTCCAGGACTGCCTGGCCTACATAATAAGTTCAAGGAAAAAACATAAAACAAAAAACCAAACAAACAAAAAACCCAAAAAGTATGTGTAGTGGTGATCAGATTGTGGATTTTTAATGTATTTTAGTTTTTTTTTAGTAATGAAACTTGTTAGATCTCATGATTCAAGATATCTTTAAATTACTAAAGTACAAAAATTATGTCAAATTGAAATCATCCTAAACTTTTTCTATATATTTTGTACATTTCCAGAAAGCACAGTTACCCTCATGCAAAAGAATATGAACCATAAAAAAATCAATTACATTGGTAAGTACAGTTTGGTTCAGCTGTTTTTTCTTTTCTTATTGGCAAGACTTTCATGCTGAAGGATTAGGCTGTGATGGACACACTGGACAAATTTCTTCCCTTCTGCAGAAGAACAACACACTCTGTAGACCTCTTTTAGCCACATTCACCTTCTTTCTGATTCTCAAATATGTCAACCTGTCTCTGTCTTGGGGCTTGGCACTTGCTGTTTGTTTTCCTCACATTTCTCATGCTCCAGGCTGTCTCATCGCAAGTCTTTCTCAACATTGAGGTTTGTTTCACTTCAAATGCTCTCATTTAGCTGTGCATGGTGGTGCATACCCATAACCAGCACTTGGGAATCTGAGGCAGGAGGATAGCAAGTTCAGTACCAGTTAGAGCTACAAAGTGATGCACTGTCTCAAAAATAAATAAATAAATAAATAAATAATAAAAAAGCCTACCCAAAAACAGAAACCCCACCACACATACAGGTTTGTACACATCTCTCTCTTTTTCAGAGGTCTTTATTAACCTACCCTAGCCAAGTCTGTACCATGAAATTCTTTTTTTCTTCATTCCTAGAACAGTTTAGCAAGATCTTCACCATTTATCTGGGCTTTGGGAGGTGGATTTGTGGGTAATTTTGGGTATAATGATATCCTTGGAGTGAATTCCAGGTGGGATCAGAGCAAGTCATTGACAGAAACCTACTTCTTTTCGTTTGCCGTGAAAGACTCCAACAAGCTCCACAAAGATCTGGGAAAGCCAGCCACTTGGGTAGGATGCAGGACTGAGGACTTGGTAAAGAAAAGGGCTTCAGAGGTCTCTGTTTTATAATCTCCATGAATGGTGTGCACTGTCATCACTCTCCTTCTCTTGTGGCCTTATACCCTGTGTTACACACATTTTAAGAAATCTGCTCTAGAGCCAGATGTAGTGGTGCATGCCTGGGATCCCTGGACTCAGGATGCTGAGGCAGGAGGTTTGGGGTGAGTTCATGAGGTCAGCCTGGGTTACATAGTGAGTTCAAGGCCAGCCTGGAATACACAGTGAGACCTTGTTTCAAACAAACAAACAAACAAACAAACAAACTCCCTTAAGAGTAATAGTGGTGTTGTCGGGGACTTTGCAAAGTCAACACTCTTGTCATGTACAAAGCAAAGATGATATAAATTTATTCTTGGTATGCTCTCCATTCAGCAATGAGAAAAAATTTTAACATTATTTTTGATGTGGAGAGACTGCTACTCCAGAATTGCCTTTATACCACCCTACCTGGCATCTACCTCTTCTCCCAATCTTCATCTCCTCAGTCACAAGCAAATCCATCTCTTTTGGAAAACAGCAGCAATGAAAGCTTTTCTAGTTTAGGGGATACAGATATCCAGCTTTGACCCTCCAGCTAAGCAAAGCCCCAGAAATTGCATGAAGTCAAGGAACAGTGCACAGTTTTTCATACTTTCTGAGTTCACAACCTGCATACTTCATGTTTTGGTTAATGAAACATATGGTAATAAAGCAAAAGTAAATGTTGGTACGGTGCTGATAAGTCAAATACATAGAAAGGGTCTGAAAACACCAATAAATGAAGTGTTGATTAGAGAAATGGTGGTAAAAATTGTAGTAATTTTTTTTCTGTAATTATTATGTTCCTTTTCTAGGTCAAAATATGACCAATGGAGTGAACAGTTCATCTGTCAGAGTGATTTGCTTCTGATGAGGCTCTTCAATATAGTTGGGGATAAATGTACAGAATGAAGCTGATAGCATAATTTGGGGGAGAAAAAGAACAGAAATGAATTGCTTCACAAATACTTAAAATCCTTAGGTGCACAAAATCACCTAAGCCTAAAATATCTTTCAAATATCCCAGATAACTAACTTATGTTTTCAAGGACTCTTTAAGTGTCAGGAAAATGTATTTTGGAGAAGCCTTATCATGGTCTCTAATATACTGACTGGTTTGGCAGGTAGGATTAAAATCTTCAGAATGAAATTTTCTTTTTTTCTTCTTGTTTTATTTTTTCATTAGTGCATGTTTGTAGTACATAATGGTTACATTCCTTGTGGGGAATTGGCACATATACAAAATACATCTTAATTCCTTTCCTCATTCTCTTTCCTTTTCATTTCCCCTCTCACATCTCTTGATTCCCTTCTTTTATTTGGTATAAATTTGTAATATACAATGTTTACATCCCTTGTGTGGAGTTGGTACATGGGCGTGACACACCTTACAGAATTCAAATTTCTTGGGTAAATTTTCCCTTTTTTTCTGCTTATAAATCTCCCTTAAATACATCTTTTGAAAGATTGTGGCCCTAACTTAGTATAGCAGTTAGGAACAGGGACTCTGGACTCATCTGACTTGGGTTCAAATCCCAATATTATCTACTCACTCTGTGATCTGGGCAAGTTACTTAACTTCTCTTAGCCTCAGTGCCTTTTTTCTTTAAAGAAGGAAAAAGTAGTAAACATTTCATAGGCTGTCATGAGGACTAAAAGAGTTAATTAATATAAAACAGTTAGAGGTCCCTGATATATTATAACTCTTTGAAAAGTGTTTGGTATTATTATTTGGAAACTAGGGAATTAAAACAGTGGGTTAGGTACTGAAGGTGATATGCTTAGCTGAGTTGGATTAATATTCTTAAATTTGTTCTCACTATGACAGTCCAAGATTTAAACATGGAAACATGACTGATACTGATCAGCTTTCCTAGTAGTTCACAAAATGAATGTTAAAGCAGTGGGTCTCAAACTTGAGTGTAGGCCAGAATCTTCTGGAGGGCTTGCTAGATTGCTGGGCCTCATTTGGGAGATTTTAATTCGATAGTTCTGGAGACCCTTAGATTTTTTTCTTTTCTTTTCTTTTCTGTTCTTTTCTTTCTTTCTTTCTTTCTTTTTTTTTTGTTTTGTTTTGTTTTGAGACAGGGTCTTGCTATATAGTTCAGGGTGGCCTTGAATTCACTGTGTAACCCTGACTGGCTCGAACTCATGACAAGCCTCCTTCCTCAGCCTTTCGAGAAAGATTATAGGAGTGCACCACTATGCCAGGCAGGCCTTAGATTTTTATATGTAATGAGCTCTCATGTTGGCCCCATGGTAGTTCCATGGACTGCAGTTTGAGAATCACTGTTTTAATGAGCTGGAGAATTCATGGAAATTACACTGAGAGAAAAATCTTCCCCTCCTCTTTTCTTTTTCTGTGAGGAACATAGCCTTCCTATAATTTCCTGGAAACTGTAAAGTTCTTAAAAACAACTTGATTCGTTTAATTGAATTAAAGTTTCCATTTACTACTTTACTTCATCTCTAGAAGTACTGTTAATCCACCTCTAGTCTATATTGGTATTGTGTGTTTGTTTTTAGTTTTGTTTCTTAATTTGCTTAGGAACAGTAACTTTACATAAGACAGATCACTTTTTGCTTCCTGGCAGTGGTTACACCAATTACCACATTGATCTTGGGCAAATGTCCTAATGCATCTTTAGTTCCCTCCTGTGCATAGAATGTCACCTCTCACTTCACAGGGTGTTGTGAGCGTTGAATGAACTGTCAGAAATTTTAGTACCTGATCCAGAGCAAGGGGTCAATAAATGTGAGCTGTTAGCATTCAGTACAAAAAACAGAAAACTGAGAGTTGGATTTGAAGAACAGAGCAATAGGTGAGAAAATAATATCATTTTTAAAGAAAAGGAAATGGGAATGAGGTAGATACTAGTTTTGATCAGATTAAGAATGACAAGTTACCAGTTACTTCTCTTTAGCACCTAATAATATCACACATGAGTTAAGGCCAGCCTAGTGGAGCATTCTGACTTGTTTCAACTTGAGGGACTAGAAACGTTTTGCTAGAGTTTACCAACATGTTGTTGGAGGAATTTTGCTTTCTCTTCTCTCAGTTCTCCTTACATATAACCTTTAGGGAAAGGAAACTTTCTGATTTGTATCTCTTCATTTTGTGAATATAATGCTTTCTCTTTTAACTAATTTTCTTGGAGTATATATTTTCCAAACCACATTTCAGAAAGTCACAGCTTCACATAATTTGGCACAAGTTACCACAACAAGAGAACTCAGTTCTGCAAAAATCTAGGGTTTTTTGGAAGAAACTGTCAGACTCTCGTTTGCCTGGTACCATTAAGTTGATTCTTTCCCTATACACATATTTTGACTGCATGGTAGCATTGGACATGATAAGGCTATATGTCTACAAAACTAGATCTTTGCAGTAGATATATTACAAACCCAACAAGTCTCCAAAGCCTATTTTTTAGTATAAAACAACTATTAACATTACTATCAGTATAATTTTCTTTCCCCATGTTGAAGATTGAACCCTGGACCTCATGCATGCCAGGTCATTGCTGTACTTCTGAACCACATCCTAAGCCCTTGTAAAATTTTTGTAAAAAGTTCTTTGGGCAGAAGGCTTAATATAAGGTAGAGAACTTTGGAAAATGTAAACTTGCAGTGAAAATTTTATATGAATTCCTCTCCTTTACAGTGAAACAATCCAAACATGTATCTTTAATAAACTGAGTGAAATTACAACTTTTGGACTTGCAGCAAGAATAAGAACACAAAACCTTTCTTACCTTTTGAAGTACAAATTCGTAGTGTATAGTTCAAAATTTCCAAACACTGGTCTTACAAATGACTCAGTCTTGTTCTGGGTCTTGTCCTTATTATCAGCGTCCTGCTCATGGGAGTTGTCTGTTGTTGTTGTTCTGTTGTGTTTTTGTTTGTTTTTAGGGAAAACAAAGTTATACCAAGAAACAAGCAAAAGGATCTAGCTGGACCCTTATATCAGGAGCCCTCAAACTGCAGCCTACGTCAGAGTCATGTGCAGGAGTTGTCTCCATGCCAAACTGAGATTCTGACTTGGCGGGTCTGGAATGGGCACAAAAGTTTACATTCCTGACAAGTTCCCAGCTGACATTGATGCTGCTGTCTTAGGCAGCCCATGCGAAGATCACTTACTTAGCCTGTGAGGTCAAAAGAAGAAAAAAGAAACTAAAAAACTGTTACAGATTCATTTCACTGTTTACCTGTGGAAACCTTGGAGATAATAATAGAAACTAGTGGGTACAGTCATGAGGAGTAAATGAGAAACTATATGTAAAGCAATTAGAAGATATGTAATGAATAGTAGCTGCTATTACTTATAATGCCTCTGCTTTCAATATATAATTAATGATTATTGACAGGTAATTAGATACCTAGGATATAACAATAAAGTGAAGACCAGACTAGTTCCCTACTTTCTTAGTAATGAAATAGTAAGTTGTTAAAAGATAAACCTCTTCACGAGGTAGAGCTCAGTGGTAGACAGTGTGGTCAGCACACCCAAGGCCCTGCTGGCATCAATCCCTAGCACATGCATGTGCACACACACACACATACACACACACACAGAGAGCAAGGAAAAGAAAACAAACTTGTCAACAAATTAAATTTAATAGAATTTATTTGATCAAAGAATAAATTGCAAAACAGATGGATCAGGCAGCTCTCAGAACCAGATGTTCAGAAAACTCTGCTTCATAAGGTGGACAGGCAATATCTCTAGATAGAAAATAGAAGTGAGGTACAAGAAATAGCTTAATAAGTTGGCAGCCCGCGATTGGATGAACCTTGGCTACTGTGATTGGCTGACACCAACTATTTGTTACAGAACATTCTCTTAAGTTAGTCTTTTATTTACGTACTAAGTTAGGTTGTACTTTGTGATGTAGGGACTCAAGGTACAGAGACAGCCTCAAGCCAAGTTTAACACAGTCAAAGCCAATAAAATGAGAGCCAAGGCAAGTAGTAAGAAAATAAGATGCGAGAGGCCATGAAACCTGCAATGCTTTCTGACTCCAACTGAATTGTTTCATTGTATGCTTGACTGCATGAAATCTTATCAAATAGAAGTTCATTTCGGGTGACAGTCATCTGTTCTCAGGCGACAAGTAACTTTAAGGTATTTCACATAGTCAGGAATATGGAAAAACAGAGAGCTGTTTTTTCCCAGTTTTTATTTTTAAATTGTGGTTAAATATAAATCACAAAACTTTACCAACTTAATGATTTTTAAATGTACAGTTTAGCAATGTTGCGAATCAGTTGAGAGTTCTTTTGCTCAATTCAGATAACAACTGTGAGACAGCAAAGTGCAGCTCTGCTAGTGACCC
>RJWM01044525.1:0-13231 GCA_004363535.1 Dasyprocta punctata | reverse complement strand
TTGAACTCACAACCTTGCACTTGCCAGGCAGGTGCTTATGCCACGGAGCTAAATCCCCAGCCCTATTTTGTGAGACAGGGTCTCACTATGCAGTTCAGGCTGGCCTTAAACTCACTTGGTAGCCCAGGCTAGTCTCAAACTCAAAACGATCCTCCTGCCTCAGCCTCCCATGTGCTGGAATTACAGGCATGCACAACCACACCTGGCTCCCCCTCGGTCATTTTTAAGGGGATCTCTGAAATTCGGGTCTCTTGTAGGATCAGAGGAGTTTTCTTCTGGGGTCTTAATTATAGAATGATCTCATCAGGTCATTCCTTACAGAACTCTTGTACTGCTCAGCTACAGTTGCTAAACAAACCCCAAATCTCTGGCCATATCTACACTCTTCACCTCAAGATCCACCCCAGAGTGCTCCAGATGCATAGATTTCCGCAGAGGGACTGGGTCTGTGCCTGCCCCAGGGCCTTGCACCTGCCATTCCCTCTTGCTAGAATGCTTTTCTCTGGGTATCTCAAAAGCTCACTCCCTTATTTCTTTTAAATTTTTTTAAAAACGCTGCCTTGTCTGTGAGGCTTCCCTCGAGTCATTCTCCATTCTCCCACCCTGCATCTCTTTCTCTGTAGTCTCACCATCCCCACCATGCTGCATATTTGTCCATGCTTTTCCTCCTTCCTGGAGTGTCGGCTCCTGGAAGGCAGGGACTTGGTATATTCATGGCCATGCACAGGACCTGGAACCTGGCTTGGTGCTTGCTAGATGCTCAGTGATAGTTGCCAACTCACCCAGTAACAAACTGCTGATATTGCTGTGTGCAAAAATTATATCTTTGAGCAACTGGTGGCCAAATAGGAAGATGCACGTGTCTCTGCCATAGCAGAATTCTAAATACAGTCCATCCTTCCTATGTATGGTAGGTGTGTTCACGAGAGTTCCTGAGGTCCCTGAACTGGTGCATACAGAGCCTTTGCCCCTAGGGAAAATATCTTGTTAGGTCCTTTGAGACTCTGGTCACAACGTTCTTATTAATCCACTTTTCAGGATGCTGTGTTATGGGTGTTTCTGTTTAAAGACCCTCATTGAATACACGTTGCTGATGGCCACCATTGTGCTCACAGCCAGTAGCATTAAACTTGGCCTGCGTGAGCTCATCATCTCCATTGAGCTCATCATTTTCATCGAGCTCCTCATCACTGTTGAGCTCATCACGACCTTCCAGCACCCAGGAGCACTAGACAGCACTTTAGCACCACAGTTGGGGCCAGTTTCAGACAGCGAAAGCACCTACAAAACACACAAAATGGTGAAAACCTGGCTCATTAACTAGGCTGCAGAGAAACCAACAGTAAAGAGTACCCACAATGTGGGATAAAATGTTTGCCAGCTGTTCCTCAGACAAAGGATTACTATCAAGAACATGTGAAAAACTCAAAAATATCAGTCCTCCCGGATTTAAAGACCCAATCCAAAAATGGGCATCTGAGATGAACATACATTTCTCAGATGAAGAAACGCAGACAGAAAATAAATATGTGATAAAAATATTCAACAGCACTGGTCATTCGAGAGATGTAAATTAAAACAACACTGAGATTCTACCTCACCCCAGAAAAAATGGCTATTATCAAGGAATCAACCAATAACAAATGCTGGAGGGGTTGTGGGGCAAAGGAACCCTTCTCCACTGTTGGTGAGAATGCAGACTGGTGCAGCCACTGTGGAAATCAGTGTGAAGATTCCTCGAAAAACTAGGACTGGAGGTCCCATTTGACCTAGCTATTCCCATTGTGGGTATCATCCCAAAAGAATTAAAAACATTATGCCACAGCAACATATGTGCACCCATGTTTATAGCAGCACAATTTGTAATAGCCAGATCTTGGAAACAACCCAAATGCCCATCAGCTGAGGAATGGATAAAAAAGATGCAGTATTTTTATACAATAGAGTACTACTCAGCCACGAAGAAGGATAAACTGGAGACTTTTATAGGTAAATGGATGCAACTTGAGATCATACTCATTAGTGAAATAAATAAGACACACATATGCAACATCTTATTGTCTCACTAGTGTGAGAAGCTGAATGTAACAACATATGTATATGTGTATGTATATGTATATAAAAAATAGCTAAGATACTTATGCTACTGATTGCTCTGAGTTTGCTGAATAGAGGGTTGTGCTAGTATTGTTTGGACAATTGTAAGCAGATGCGGTGTGCTCTAGGTGAACGATTTGGGGATGACAATGTGCAATGTATGTACCATTGTTGCCCCCTGATTGACGTGTTTTCAAATTTTTTTTTAGTTTTATTTTTCTTTTTTCTCGAAATAAAATGGATTTGAAAAAAGGATAATTAGGCTGCATGCAGGACATCTGTTTACAGAATGAGAAGGGGGCGAAAGCAGAGGACCAGACCTTGTCTGTCCTCAGCTGAGCATGCGCATCAGTGACTCCTGCGTTTCCATGCCCTGCGTGTGTCTGTGTCTGCCTATGAGGGCCCCTCAGGCACCCAGGCCCTTGGTCACTAATACATTCTAACCAGTAAATGAGTTTGCAAATGCAAAATCTGCATAATTAAGGTTCACAAAAGAAACACCTCGATAGTTTAAGATAACTTCAGATCTTCTCTTAAAACTCATTCGGTGGCATTGTTGAAAACAGCAGGAAAATCAATGTGTGCCGTTTTCAGTGCAAAGCAGACACCTTCAAGGAGCTCATGTCCACTGGGGGCCACAGCCCAGCCAGAAGAGAAATGAAAGCAGCTTTGTTCCAAGTCTGGTCTCTGAGTCCTGGGGGCTCCTTCAGATGAGGCACCTCAGGGGGCTCTGGCCTCCTTATCCTGGGGTACTTTGAGATGAGCATTCTGGGGAGCCCTGGGGACTTCTTGGGAAGGTGACCTAGGCAGTCTTGAAGGCTGGGTCAGACTGCAGGGCACACAGAGGTTAGCAGACATAACTGCTGCGTGGGGGGTTGGGTTGGCTAAAGGCCCAGGAAAGACAGCCTGGGCTGGTTAACTTGAATATCATATTTCTGTCCACCCTTCTGGGATTTAGAAAGACGACACTCAATGTCTGCTCAAGAATTTGGAGCCTAATGCACAGAGCCCCTCAGAAGCTGGCTCCCCATCGTCGTCGAGGAGGAGGAAGAGAGAAACACAGGTCCCCCAGGATGAGGAGGCTGTGGAGGTGAGCTTCCCGTCTTACCTGTTTGCCTGGGTGTGCCCTGGGTGCTGAGTAGTCTGCGTGGTATCATGCCACCGTCTCTGACAGCGTATTTTCCCATTAGGCTACCTCTTTGAAGCATCATTTACATACAGTGAAATGCACAGATTTTAAGTTCAAACTTTGATGGGTTTTAACAAATGTCTACACCCTGGAAACCAGTACCTCCCGTGGAGAAAGTGTCCATCAACTCAGAAAGCTCCCTAGTGCCCCCTACTGGTCAATTCCTTGTGTGCACACTGGTAGAGGTGGCCCTGGCTGCGATTCCCAAAGTCATGGGTGGGTTTTGCAGATCTAGACCTTGTTGTGAATGGAACCCCGTGCTCTTCGTGTGCCCGCTCCCGCCACAGCACACTTCTGAGGTTTCCGTCTCTTTGCGCAGGTCTGTAGCTGACCCTTCTCTGCGGCTCAGCGGCAGCTGGTTGTGTGGGTGTGTGCTCGCTGCACGCGGCTGTTCCCATATCTGACTCTTACGCGTAAGGCTGCCGTGGACATCCGCGTATAAGTGTTTTTCACTTTGATTTATTTCTCTTAAGTAAATATCTTGGAAAGCAGTGCTGGGCCCCTGGCAGGATGTTAAACTACAGCCAGAGTCCTGTTCCTCCCAGCATCCACGCGCAGCTTAACCGCACCGTAGAGCATCCCCCGTGGGTGGCGAGGGTGTGATGTTCCTACCCTCCGCCCGGTGCCCTCTCAAACAGTGCAGACTTGCCTCCAGGGAAGGACAGGGTGGGGGTGGCTGGTGTCTCAGGGTTGTTCCTGTCTCCGTGGCGAGTGATGTAAACCCCTATGGATTGTCTCATGCAGTTCTTATTTATGTCCCCGTTTTCCAAATAAGGGAACCGGGGCTCAGGGGGTTAGGTGCTTTCCTGAGTCCCGCCACTGGGAGTAGCCAGCCCAGACTGGTTCCTGGCTCTGTCGGGCCTCTGCCCAGCAAGTGCTGCTGTCCCCATGCCCTCTGCCTCTGCCTCTCTGCTCAAGGTCACCTCATTCCACAGTCCCCGCTGACCTCTGAGGAGAGGGGGCCGGGGCTGCATAAGGAGCTTCACTGCAGGTCAGAGATCAGAGACCTGTGCTCCCAAGCTGTCCTCGTGATGCTGACAGGGGCCTCTGGAAGGGAGGGCGGCCCCGGGCTGAACTGGAGGTCCCAGAGGTGGAGAAGGCGCCCTCTGTGCCCCGGAGCAGGGCTGCCGCTCCTCACAGCTGCCGTGTGTCCTGTGTATGTGTGTGTCCATGCTCCTCTCCGTGCAGCCCTCAGTCCCTGACTCCATGTGTATCTCTGGGGTCTGGGGGCTTGGGAGGTCTCCTTGTGACAATGTGTGAGTCCCCAGTGTGGTATCTGTCTGTCTTTCTCTCCCCTCTCCATCCTTTCGTCATACTATTAAAGCCTTGCCCACAGAAAGGACACAGATGTCCATACATGTGCACCCATATGTTCCACCAGGACTGTTCACACAGCCAAAATAGGGAAAGAACCCAAATGGCCATAGACTGACAGTAGTGTAATGCAATGTGGTCATGCTGCATTCACAAAGGAATATTACTCACTGAGAAAAAGGAATAAAGTACTGGTAGATACTATCATACATTGTGGAAGAATCTTGAAGTCATTATGCTAAGTGAAAGTCACAGAAGCCCACCAGGGGCAAGATCCCATTCATAGGAAATGCCCAGAATTGTGGGGGAAGTAGACAGGGGCTCCCCGCCCTGGGGCAAGGGAAGGGACAGTGGAATGATCGCTATCAAGATTTCTTTTAGAGGCAATGAACATTTCTGAAACTGGCCGTGGTGATGGTCACGCCGTCTGAGACAATACTGAAAACTATCAAATTATATCCTGCACACAAGTGAATTGTACAATGCAGCTATATGGGTGCTATCTTGATAAAACTGTAAAAAAGAAAAATAAGAAACAGTTGCACTCATGCTAAGGAAGCTTCACATGGATAGAAGCAGCACTGGCTTTGGGATCCAGCATTAAACCCCATCCCAGCTTTGCTGGGTATTTCTTATGTAATGTTGAGTAAGAAATTTAATGGCCTGGGCCTCCAATGTCTTGCCTTTACAATAAGGTCACAGTGGATCCCTCTGCGGCATCCCCAGGGCTGGGTTCTCTGATATGTGTTTGCGGGGGAGCACATCTTTCTATCCCCTGAACGGTTAACTCATGCTTTTCCTGCCTACCTAATGCCTAATTAATGTTTTACTTGCTAACTATTCAGCTGTGCCTGGCAGGCACCCATTGCCAAGCTAATAATTGTCCAGAGTTAAGTTAGTGCTCTGTTAGCTGGCTGGCTGGACAGAGCCTCCTTCTGCAGACTCCAGTGTGGCAGGGCTCTCCTGAACGAAGTCGCTTGCGTGCCAGTGCATAGCCAACCAGGGCGGTCTGGTCCCTGCCACTCCTTGCCTGACCTCTGTTAATGAGTACCTCCTATGAGCCAGCGATGCCCGGGGAGTTCCGTGAGCTCTGAGATGCCGCCCCACAGCCCTGCTCTCCATCGCAAGCCTCTGCTGTGGAGGGAGGGAGAGGGGACTGAGCACTGTGGGCCACATTTGTGCATGCACTGCAAACGACACCTTTATGTCGGTGAGCAAAATAGCTTTTCTCCTCCAATTATGCTCTAACTAATCTTCTGAATAATTGCATTGCTTCAGCTGAATTGCAAATTTGTGCTACAACCCGTTTTCTGAGTAATTCTATTTCCTCAGCAGGGGAGGCTCAGAATTTGGAGGATACTGAACTTTATAAGGACAGCCTTGAAAAACCAAAGCCCTTCCATCCTGCTTGGGTGGCAGACACCTGTTCAGTCCTTGATCCCTTGTGCCAGAAGCTCCTGGCCACTTCCTCCCCAGGCGGAGGCCATGACACTGCTCAGGCCCTGCCTGCCCTTCAGGACCCTGCAGGCTGCAGGCAAGGGGTGGCAGGGATGGAGGATTCAGACGTCCGCAGGGTGGCGCCACCACCAAGACTGTGTCAGAGCCCAGCCTGCGCTCCAGTCCCGCCTCCCACCGCCAGGTGCTGCTTCATGGGGCCCAGCTGGCCTTGCTCCAACTGCTTTCCTTCCTTTAATGTTTCTCACGCTAAGTGCAATTTCTCCTTTTCGTCTCCCCTTTGGAAGATGCACCCCACAAAGGCAGAGGCCAGGCTTTCCTCCTGTCTTTCGCCCCTTTCCACCTCTGTAGGAAGTTTTAAAATGCACAGAGCACTGTGGGAGGCTGAGGCCAGATTACTGTGGTAAAAGACGCATTGCCGTGAATCCCCGCGAAACGCTGCCCTGGCTTGGAACACACTCACCCGTGGTCCTTGCCACTTTCTAAAGCAGCTCTGGATCCCTCTTTCCTGTGCATCTCTAGCTGTGCTTCCCTGCTGCCTTGGTGTCCTGAATCAATTCAAAACCTTTCCCTTTCACTGTCGTTTTGACGTTGGGGACCAGCCAGGAGCCACAGGGTGCCACATCTGGTGAAGAAGATGGGTGGGGACACAGTGTCACGCTCTTATAAGCGTGCCTCTCCGTTGGAAGGCACTGGACTGCAGTGCTCACTGTATTTTTTTAACCCCACCTCGTAAAAACACTCAGGAAAGAGGACTTCCAGAACTGCTTCAGAAAGCAGCAAGAGTCGTGGGATGAGTGTGCTGGAAATGAGCGGGAGGACTCAGCAGAATTCATGGTGATGCACCCTTTACTGTGATACTGTAAGGATTTTATTTAAACGTTCGCTGAAGGTTTGATCCCCTTTTGTGTACAGGCCACACTGTGGCTCAGGCTCCTCTGTCCGCAGCCCAGTGTGAGTCCCAGATGGATGAAGCCCGTGTCCCTGAAGTCGGGGTCTGGGCCAGGGTGGACCTGGCAGCTGGAGACTGGTCACATCTCTGCAGCTCTTCCTGAGGGGCAGGCTGGAAAACCCCTCGGCTTTCCTCGCTGGGCCTACAGATGTCTGAGGAGCTTGTTTGGAGGGTGGGTCTGTGCTGCTAGCCTCCTGTTGCCGCTCCTCAGCTTGCTGGATCCTCAACAGGGATCTGGGGACATGGAAGGGGAGCCTGTGGGAGAGAGGCGCAGAGGCCATAGGGAAGCAGGGCAAGGTGGGAATAAGTCCATCCTGCTGTTCTCAGGGGAGGCTTCTCTGCAGGGGGAGAGGAGCTCGTGACCAGAGCCACCCAGCTACCTGGGGCTCAGCACTTCTGTTCTGAGCCGTTAGCCAGGCGCTCAGCCCCTGTGCTTCTTGGGGACAGATCCTCTACACCTCTTTTTTTTTTTTTTTGGCACCGGGGATCAAACTCACAACCTCGCGCCTGCCAGGCAGGCACTTAAGCCACTGAGCCAAACTCCTGACCCTAGTTTTCTGAGGCAGGGGCGCACTGTGTAGCTCAGGCCGGCCTTGCACTCGCGTTGTAGCCCAAGCCAGCTTCGAACTCACAACGCTCTGCCTACCTCAGCCTCCTGAGTGCTGGGATTAAAGGCGTGCGCCACCATGCCCGGCTCCTCTACATCTCTTTACAGCCTGGAAAGACAGAGGCTGCATGAAATTCAAAGACTTTTTTCCAGCCACTCTTTCATTGAATGGTATAATTCAGAATTTTGCATGAACGTTGTCCCGTGTTTATACCCTAACAATGTTAATTTTTTTAATTAAAAACTTTTAATTGGCAATCTTTGTACATATTTACCATATAATTATTTGCTACCTGTAAGGATCCGATTAGGGCAACTAGCGTTTCCATCTCCTCAACATTTATCATTTCGATGTGCAGAGAAACTTCAGACTGTGCCACCGGTTGTTCTGAAATATGCCATGAATTATCGCTGGCTTCAGTTAACTGCTGTGCTTCGCGGCACTAGGGCTAACTCCTCCTGCCTTAAAATTATCTCATGGGTTTCTTTTTCCATTTAAAGATGGTTCACAGTTCTTTAAAAGATTCTTGTTAATTAGTATCAGGTTGTTAAAATCCTCATTACTTCCAAAGCTGAAGAATCAGAATTAGATGACACCATCTATTTGTCCCAAGAATTTGTCAATATACCCACTGACACATTTGTCATCCAAACCTCCATCCGTCCACCCACCCACCTATCTACCGATCCTTCCCTCTCTATCCATATTTTGTTCATCTTTCTATTCACATGTCCATCCATTCATGCATATGTCTATCCATCCATCCATCCATCCATCCACCCTTCCATCCACCCATCCATCCATTCATCCATCCATCCATCCTTTCATCCATCCATCCATCCATCCATTTATCCAGGCAGCCAGCCATTCATCCAGCCAGCCATTCATCTAGCCAGCCATTCATTCATCCACCCATTCATCCACCCATTCATCCACCCATCCATTCATCCACCCATCCATCCATTCACCCATCCACATGCCCATTCATCCAGTTGTCCGTCTCTACCTACTCATCCATCCATCCATCCCTCTAGGAGCTGTACACTTACATGAATCTAAATGAACTGATCCTGGTGGCTTCTTGAAGTGACTGTTAAAATTATGGCCTTTTGGGAACTCTTGGAAGTTTGTCCTTCACTTTACCGAAAGCCTGCCATGCCGTGTATTCTCTCCCCCTCCCAGGAATGTGAGCCGTCTTTCAACAGCAACATCACAGCGTTCGCACTGAAGGCCAAGGTCGTTTACCCCATCAATCAGAAGTTCCGGGTGAGAGCTCTGAGTTCCTTCTTAGACATGCAGTTCACTCGGGGATCTCCTAGGGACTGGAGTGGGGGCGAAGGGGTTAAATGCGTGATCTGCAGTCCCGGTCAAGGGTTTGTGGCAAGCCGTTTTCCCACAGAGCCCTTAGCTGGCTATAGTTACGGAACTGTTCCTGAAGCACATAGTGAGACCCATGCGCTTCGCTTAGCTGTGAGGCAGGTAAGGGAAGCATGTTTGTACAACAGCAGCAGCCATTGCTGAGCCTGGTGGGCGGGTGCGCAGGGGTCCTGGGGCTTCCTGTAGCTGGGGGAGCGTAGTCGCCCATCCCTGCAGTGCCTCAGGGTCTGGCGGATCCAGCATGTGATAAGCAGGCCACAGAGTCATGCCCAGGGAATTTGGGACCCAGCCCCGGACCGGGTTGCTGCAGAGAGGCGGGGATGGTTCGGCCGAGCGAACAGGGAGTGAGCCTATCCCAGGCAGGGGGGTCGGAGTCTGGGAAAACCGAGAAGTGAGCATGGCAGGAGGCCCTGGAGCCAGAGCAGTTTGGGCAGCAGGGGATGGGCTGTGATACTGGGGGCCATGGGAGGGCATAGGAGGCCCCTTGAGGCCTGGGCAGGCGGCCAGGTCTGCAGGCCCAGGGACGAAACGAGGCAGAGCAGATGGCGAGGCTGCTTGGGCGAGGTCAGGTTGGCCGCTGGATGCGGTTGCGGGTTGGTGTTGAGGACAGAGCCAGGTGATGTTCTGAGACAGAAGCCCGGTGCAGAGGGGCTGGCCACGTGGGGACAAACGAGCTGTGATTCGAGTCCCTGCAGCCTGGCTGTGGCTGTGACCCTGGGGAGTGAGCAGTCTGCCCCAGCCAGCCCCTGCCGCCACTGCACCTGTGGAGCGCACCCACCTGCGTCCCCGGACTAATGGGCCACTCTGCCACCAGCCTCTGGCCGACGGCTCGTCCAACCCATCCCTGCATGAGACCCTGAAGCCCGTGACCCTGCCACACCAGCCGGGGGGACCCTCGCCGTCCAGCAGCCTGGGCAGCCTGAGCCCGGCTGAGAAGGATGACTGCAGCTCCTCCTGCAGCTCCCACTCGGCCACCAGCGAGGACAGGCTGCTGTGTCACGCCTTCCTGCAGGCAGGCAGCTTCCCTGAGGTGCTGGCCTGCGAAAGGTAAGCAGGCTGGCTGGGGGGACACAGAGCTCTGAGTTCAAGGCAGACACAAAGACCCAGAAAGGTTAAGTGACTCCGCCAGGGGCACCCAGCAGTCGGTGTCAGAGCTGGGATCCCAGATGCTCCTGTCAGTCATGGATGCAGTGTCAGTCGGTGCCGGGGTGACAAAGTCAGGCTTGTGCCCTGGGAGAGACGATGGGACCTTGCTTATCTCAGATGTCACCTAGACACTGCGGCTACAGGAGGCAGTGATGAGCACCTTCGTACTCAGTGCTTGATGGGAGCAGTGACCACGTGAACACAAGGCCCAAGCCCCTGCTGTTCGCTGCTCTGTCCTGTTGCCCAGCAGGGCAGCATGGGCCATTTCTGTGGTCCGTAAGTAGGAATCAATGAGTGATTTCCCCCAACAACCCTACAAGGCAAATGTCCACTAGTCCCTCCCACTTCACAAAGACAGAAGCAAGACACCGAGAGGCTGAGTGACTTCCCCAAGGATGCACAGCACCCAGGGATGGAGCTCTGTTGACCCAACCACCTCATCTCCAGAGCCTGTGCTCCAAATCCAGCTCCAGCCCAGGGCAGGCTCAGGCTGCGGTCCTCCGATCGCTCTGCTCTGAAGTTCCAGGAGCCTGGGGTGGATGAACCAGGCCTGGCTCAACTCAGGGCTGCAGAAGGGGTGGGTTGAGGGCTTTGAGCTCGGTGTTGACCCTGGCAGTGGCCTAAGGGAGGGAGCTGTAGTGAATGGGAGCTTCCGCGTGGGTGAACAGGCCACCCCTGGTGTGCCATGGCTACTCGTCAACCTTTGTCACCCTCATGCTGCCTATGAGGGACAAAAGGTCCAAACAGTGACTCAGTGGCCATCACTTGACATCCCAGGTCCCCTGTTCCCTGAGTGTTTCCTCGTCTGTGAAATGGCCCTGAGGGGACAGGCCTTATGCTCCAGGGAAGACATAGGAGGCTGACACCATTCTCTGTGGTCATTAGGGTGTGGGCAGCAGCTCACTGGCCTCCTTACTGCCACCTTTGGGGGGTGTGAGGCACCCCAGCACTGCCAAGTGAGGGCCAGGACACACCCCAGTGCACTGACCTCCCTTCTCCCACGGACACACTGACCTTCTGTCTTAGTCACTGTCCCAGCACTGAAACACAAACTGATCCCCCTACCTTAAAGGAAGAGAGGTTTATTCACCTCAGTTTCCAGTGGTTTCAGTCCATGGCTGTCACCAAGACAGAGAAGCATGGTGGTAGGGTCTAGTGGAGGAAAGCTCCTCATGTCATGGGAGAAGTTCACTTGATTCATGGTTTCAGGGGGTTTAGTCCATGGCTTCAAGGCAGCAACATTATGGTGGAAGGATCTAGCAAAAGAAAGCTGCTCACATCGTAGCAGCCAGGAAGCACAAAGAGAAGGAAAAAGCCAGGGTAAGAATATACTCTTTTACGTCATTTTCTCAGTGTTCCCACTTCTTCTAGCCAAGGCCCAATACCACCTAAGAGCACATTCAGCCATGAACTCATCAATGATGAATCCATTGATGAGTGTAGCACCTCATGATCTGGTCATCTTCAAAAAACCTCACCTCTGAACATGTGAGACTTGGGACGGGGGCTGGATGTGCTAGATATAAACCATAATACCATCTCTTCTGCTTCTTTGGTTCCTTCAGGGCAGACATCGACCTGTGTGTCTACAACCTCCACCTCAAAGACCTGCAGCGCCTGGATACAGCTCTGAGGCAGGAGCAGCACATGGTAGGTGGGGGATGTGGCTTTCTCTCCCTCTCCTGGGGTGGGGAAGTGGGAAGCGAGGCTGTCTGTGTCCCTGAGCCCCAGAGGCCCTAGGGAAACCAGCTTCAGTGAACAGAAGTCTGGGGAATGGCACCAAAGAGCAGGTGGGGCCTACAGATGGGGCCTGGCGTTACTTTAACCAGAGCTGGGGCCGAGTGGGACAGTGAACGCCGCTCTCGGGCTGGAGACCAGAGGCAAGCTGTGGCAAGGAGGACAGAGCGTGTGAGAGAGTGATGGCAGTGCTGACAACGCTGAGCAGCACTCGTGTATTGAGTGGCCACTCTGCTAGGGCCGGAGGGATTAAACCACGAGCCGGAGAGGCAGGTGCCATCGTTATTAGTGGAGGAAACTGAGGCACAGAGAGAAGAGCTTGCACAAAGCCGGAAGGCTGCAGACGAGGCTCCAGTGTGAGTGAATGAGGACATGGCGTGGACACCAGGATACCAGGATTACGGCGCTGATCTGAGCGCATCCGCCAGGGTCTGAGCAGCAGGAAGCCAGGGAGCAGCCCTGACAGCCTTAGCGCCAGGACGGCAGGAGTCACAAAGGGCAGTGCGTCCTCCCAGGTGTATGCGCTGCGTTACTGGAGGAGGAAGGGAGCCTTCAGCGGCAGGGCAGGGGACGCATCCTGTGGGGGAGAGGGGAGAGGACGCAGAGGCACAGACTTACCCTCCGCTGGGCTGTGAACCAGAGAGGAGGGAACAACTGCGTGCGCCTGAGAGAAAGCCGGGCTCCCTGCGGCAGGCGCGGTCTTGTGGACAGGTGCCAGCACTTTCACCCGCAGGTCATGCTGGGGTTCAAAGAATAGAGCGTGTCTCTGCGCCCTCAGAGTCACGCCCCAGAGGTCCCCAGGCATGTGCCACGTGCTCCTTCCCACGGGCCCCTGCTGGTCTCCAGGGGGACAGGAACCCTGGATGTTCCCACAAAGGCTCCATGCTCTCCAGGAGGACCAGAGACTTCGGTCCCCAGAGCCCCTGGCGCCGCCCAGCAGAAAGGTCCTGGGGGTCTCAGGGAGCAGCCCGCTGCCACAGAGCTGCCCGCGGCTGACCCCCACTCTGGACAGACATGTGGCCTTCCCTTCCTGCAGTGACAGAGAAGGCTGGGCAGTGACATCGGGCCCTGCAGGGGCAGGGGTGGAGTCGGCAACGCCCCTCAGGTCTCCAGCATCCTCCCCTCTGGCAGGGTCCTTCTCCATCTGCTGAGACAGGAGGCCGGAAGTGCCCCTCGTGCCCACCCTGGTCCTGTACGCCTGTGCTCTGGCTGTTTCCACAAGGAGCACCCTTTTTGTTTTTTTCTGTTTTCTTGACTCATGGAAATGGGGACCGGGGCCATGGACACAGCAGGCACCTAATATACACTTGAGTAAATGAGTGAAGGATCCTTCAGCACCACCATTAAAATGCAACC
>RJWM01044524.1:0-13199 GCA_004363535.1 Dasyprocta punctata | reverse complement strand
TTTTTTTTTTTTTTTTTTTCTGGCACCAGGGGTCGAACTCACAGCCTCATGTCTGCCAGACAGGCGCTTTAGTCACTGAGCCAAACTCCTGGCCCTGGTTTTTTGAGGCAGGGTTGCACTGTGTAGCTCAGGCCAGCCTTGCACTCGCGTTGTAGCCCAAGCTGGCCTCGAACTCACAACGCTCCTCCTACCTCAGCCTCCTAAGTGCTGGGATTAAAGACGTGCGCCACCATGCCCGGCTCCTGGCCCTATTTTTTGAGATAGGGTCTCACTATGCAGTTCAGGCTGGTCTTGAACTCACTTTGTAGCCAAGGTTAGTCTCGAATTTGCAAACATCCTCTTGCCTCAGCCTCCTGAGTGCTGGGATTATAGGCGTGCACTACCATGCCCAGTTCATAACATGCTTTTATATTCCTTGAGAGGGAGTATGAATCCCAGCTACTCAGAA
The DNA here is from genome assembly GCA_004363535.1 of Dasyprocta punctata. Lineage (NCBI taxonomy): Eukaryota > Metazoa > Chordata > Mammalia > Rodentia > Dasyproctidae > Dasyprocta > Dasyprocta punctata. The sequence goes on along the minus strand of RJWM01044524.1, from coordinate 12,751 downwards.
TCTCTTTTGTGGCCAGCCTGGGCAACATAGGAAATGTAGTGATATCACGCCTAATGCTAGGGTTGGGTGAGTAGATATGGATTAAAAAAACTGACATGCTGGGTGTAGTGGCACACACCTGTAATCTCAGCACTGGGGAGGCTGAGGCAAGAGGATCACCAAGAGTCTGAGGCCAGCCTGGGTTACAGAGTGAGTTCAAGGCCAATTTGAATTACATAGTAAGACTGTGTCTCAAACCAGAATGGCAAGGGGGAGACCATGGCAGACAGGAAGGAGAGAGCATCAGGGGAGAAGCCAGAACAGGAGATGTGAGCTTTGGCCCATGCCCACAGTGACCTCTTCTGCGCAGGCCCTGCCTCCTAACAATAGCAGCCAAACTGCGCCAAGTCTGGTCACCTTCCAGAGGCCCTGCCTGTGCCCAAGGAGGCTTCAGGAGACCTTCAGATATAAACCAGAACACTCTGCACAGTGAACCTTGTTTTATTTATTTTATTTAAAGGAGAGTAGAACTAAACAAAATAAAACAGAATAAAGCCAATCAAAACAAAATAGTGAAAGTCTTATAGGACTTCAAAACAGGATAGCAGGAAATCAACAATGGCTACCATAAAATGCTTCCCATTATCTTCAAAATTGCTGCCCATACCATCAGACATAATAAAATCAAACAAAACTGAACAGAATAAAACCAAACCAAACAAAACATTAAAGAAAACAAAATGAACAAAACAAGATGGTGAGAACAATATCAGATTTCAAAAAGAAGACAGAAGAAAATCCCCCATAGTTGCTATACTGCATATTACTATCCTCTGAATAGATGCATAGATGACCGGCTCTGAGCCAGCAAAGTCAATCAAACAAAACGAGAATTATATTGTTTTTGTACCTCAGTTGCTATCAGCTCAGCCTGTGATCCTCCAAATCAGCTGGTTGTGCACAGCAAACCTGGGTAAATGACCCTTGCTTGCCACACTTTTCCTGCTCATCTTCCTGTACTTTGCCTCCAAAACCCTTTTCCTGTGTAGCCTGTGATGCCACATGAGCCACAGCACTGCCCACCTGTTGGGTCACTCAGCACCGGCCGCTCCCCTGGGTGCAATCACTGGGTGTCATGTGTGATGCCCCTGCTAATGAGCTTTGATTTGTTTTTCTTTTTTTTTGTGGCACCGGGGATTGAACTCACAACCTTGCACCTGCCAGACAGGCACTTAAGTCACTGAGCCAAACTCCCAGCCCTGGTTTTTTGAGGCAGGGTTGCACTGTGTAGCTCAGGCCGGCCTTGTGCTTGCATTGTAGCCCAAGTGGGCCTCGAACTCACAACGCTCCTCCTACCTCAGCCTCCCTAGTGCTGGGATGAAAGGCATGTGCCACCACACCTGGCTGTGACTTGTTTTTCTTGTTCATCTGTCTTTGGGCCCAGTCCAAGAACATAAGAAGGGTAGAAGGCAAGATCTTTTGCCTTCATGGCAGACCTCTAGCAAGGCCAACATTGTATTTGCTGTCATGTGGGGTTGATTAAGTGTCTAGATCCAGATCTTCTCTCCCTGCTTTGGATCAGCGTCCCTCGACCCTGCCTGTGGCCATGGGCCTAGTTGTGGCCATAGCTGCCTCTCTGTGTTCTGCTGGCCCAAAGCCCTGCCCTGGGCTCATGGGGTGCTTGACAGAGTGGGAAAAGAAGCAGAAACAGCTATTGTTCCTTACTGAGCCCACAACAGCCTCTGATCCCATCCAACATCAACCACAGCTTCAGATCCTTGGCTAACTGACTTCTACTGTTGCTGACATAGACGGCAACAACTCCATTGTATGGATGATACTTGGAGTCCAGTCTGTCTCTTTCTTTGTGTGTGTGGGGTTGGGGCAGGTTGAGACAAGGTCTCACTGCGTGGTTCAGGCTGGCCTTAATCTCACTGCTTAGTGTAGACGGGCCTCCAAACTTGCAGAGATCCTCTTACCTCAGCCTCTCGAGTGCTGGGATTACAAGCATATGCCACCGTGCCTGGCCCTATCCATCTCTGGAGAGTCAGAATGTTTTCTCACCTAAGCCAGGGATAAACCAAGCCCAGCTTTGGAAAGTCAGTGCTCTGTTTGGGAGTTGGGCTGGGCCTGGGGCGGCAGGTAACCAGGAGGCAGGAGTCCTCTGATCTTTCCATGGGAACTTTGTTTGGGCTTTCTTTCTTTGTTTCTTTTTCTTTTCTTTTCTTTTCTTTTTTCTTCTTCTTTCCTCCTTCCGTCCTCTTTTTTTTTTTTTTTTTTTGAGACAGGGCCTCACTATGTAGTTCAGGCTGGCCTTGAAATTACTATGTAGTCCAGGTTGGCTTCAAACTCTTGGAAATCCTCCTGTCTCAGCCTCCTTTGTTCTGAGATCACAGGAATTTTCTGACATGCCCAGATCTACAGAAATTTTAAAGCACCTTTCCCATCTAGGGCCATTTCAGGGTCCTCCTGTGCTCCCAGTAGTACTTCTTTTGTTTATTTGTTTTTTTGACACAGGGTCTTGCTCTGCAGTTCAGGCTGGCCTTGAACTCACTATGTAGCCCAAGCTGGTTTTGAACTCACAGGGATCTTCCTATCTCAGCCTCCTCAAATGCTGGGATTACAGGTGTGAGTTCACCACACCCAATGAAACATCATTTTTGGGTTCCTTCTACACACTGTTAAGCAAAAGAAAATCACCTCTTGTGGTTCACCACATGGAATTAGATATTAGCATCTAAGTTCTAAGCAGTGGACTAGTTGGCCTAAAACCATACTTTATATTTTCATTTATTTATTTACTTATGGAACTGGGAATTGAACTCAGGACCTTGCGCTTGCCAGCTCAGAGCTGGGCTGCTGAGCTATATTCCTGGCCCTATGACACACTTTTAAAGAAAGTCCAAACAATAGCTGGGCATGATGGCGCATGCCTTTAATCCCAGCTCTCGGGAGGCTGAGGTAGGTGGAGCATTGTGAGTTCAAGGCTGGCTTGGGCTACAACACAAGCGCAAGGCCAGCCTGAGCTACATAGTGCGACCCTGCCTCAAAAACTGGGGCTGGGAGTTTGGCTCAGTGGCTTAAGCACCTGTCTGGCAGGAGTGAGGCTGTGAGTTCAATCCCCAGTGCCACAAAAAAAAAAAAAAAAAAAACAGAAAGAAAGAAAGAAAAAAAAAAGATAAAAGAAACTCCACACAGCCCATTTCTGTCTATAGAACTGTGCAATATTTATAAAGCCTCTTCACAGGTACAGCATCACAGATTGCTTACAGAGTACTTCCTGTGTACAGAAGTTGGGAGTTTTAGAGAAACTGTTCTTTCTTGTACATAGAATCACATACTGCCCCTGAGAATCAGCTAATCATGCGTGTTCACAGAGCCCCTTCTGTGGCTTCGGTTTTGTGCCATTTGGGAACCTCTGCCTGTGTATAAACCACTGAATGTCTGCAGAGCCTCTTTGCCGATCCTAATGGAACAGCTGCAGAGCCTCCTCATCTGTGTGGACCTGAAACGTCAGCCAGCCCTCCTCTGTGCGCACTCCTGGAGTCCTGGCTGAGCCCTCCACCAGGTGTAAATTCATGGAACACCCTGTGTTAGAAAGCCATTGGATGTTACTCAGCAGCATCTGGATCTTTTTTTTTTTTTTTTTTTTTTTTTTTGAGATAGGGTCTTGCTATATGTCCAGGCTGGCTTTGAACTCACTGTATAGCCCAGGCTGCCCTCTAACTCTCAGCAATCCTCCTGCCTCAGCCTACCCCATGCTGGGATTACAGTTGTACATCACACCTAGCTTGGATGAAATCTTAAAATATTTACTCTACATATCCATTGCTTGTTGGAGAAAGCAGCAAATGAAAAGGGTTATGGCCAGATCATGGCAAATCTTTTTTTTTTTTAATTTTAAAGAGGATACAACAGAATAATATCAATCAAAATAAACCAGTGTAAGAGATACAGGACTTCAAAACATTACAAAATTAACAATGGTTACCATAATGCCTTTTGATGTCTTCAAAACAGCTGCAGATAACTTCGGACATAGTAAAAGTCAAACAGAACAGAATAGAATAGAAACAATAAAAACAAAACAGTAAAGGACTTCAAAACAAGCCAATAGTAAATCGAAAATTGCTATCATAGTATATCTTGCTATCCTTGAAATATTTTCTCCTGCTATCGGCTTTGACATAATCAAGCAAAACAAAAGGGAACAAAAACTGGGATGTGGTGGCACATGCCTTTAATCCCAGCACTGGGGAGGCTGAGGCAGGAGGATCATTGTGAGTTTGAGAACAGCCTGGGCTACAAAGTGAGTTCAAGGCCAGCCTGAACTGCATATTGAGACCCTGTCTCAAAAAAATAGGGCCGGGGGTTTAGCCGAGTGGCGTGAGTGCCTGCCTGGCAAGCGTGAGGTTGTGAGTTTGATCCCCAGTACCAAAAAAAAAAAAAAAAAGGAATAAGACCCAACCCAACAAAACAATGGAAATAATATAGGACTTACAAAACAAGACCATAAGGAATCAACAATGGCTACAACCCTCAGCAGGAGACCCCCCCCCCGCCAGATGTCACACTGCATACTGCTATCCTCTGAACCTATGATCAGACCACTGGCCCTAGACCTGCAAGGTCAGTGAAACAACAATTGCATTTCACCTCGATAGCTATCATCACAGCCTGTATTTCTCCAGATAAGCCGGTCGCTTACAGGGGTTGGGGTTAGGGTGGGGATTAGTACTTCTTGTTTGCCAGTCCATGCACTGGAAGGGATTGGGGTCTGGCTGTTTCCAATCTGGCAGTGGCCCACACATGGCCCTGGTTCCCAGACTGTGCTTGCTTGCTGATGTAGCCTTGTTCTCTCTACCTCTGTTCCATGAATGGTGCTGACTCACAGGGAGAGGCTGGGGTCTGTCTGTTCCAGTCCACTGGCAGCCCGCGCATGGTGCTGGTTCCCAGACTGGACTTGATTGCTGGTGTGGCCTTGTTCTCTCTCTCCCCACAGTGCACAAGTAGCCTCATGGCAAATCTTAAAAGACCAGGCAAAGCTTAGGCCTAGCTCTAACAGCTGAAGTTTTTTTTTTCCCCCCGGTTCTCATGATTGAACTCAAGATCCTTTTTTAAAATTAATTAAGTTTATTGCTACATTTTAGGTGTACATAATGGTCACGTTCATCATTGGGAATATGTTCCTGTACAAGGTATATCTTGATTCTTGTTTTTTCATTCCCCTCTCCTCCCTTCAACCCCTCTTCCCCTCCCTACTTAGAAAAGCTTTGTTTCCATTTTTCTTCTTTTCCCTTGTATTGGGTATGCTATTTCCCCCCAAGTCCTCACATACTTTTGACAGGGCTAAGTCTGGCACTTGCTTGTGTTCGGTTTGCTGTACCCGCCCAGGGGTGGAGCCGACATACAGTGTAAGGGAAGGCGTGTCTTCCTCTTCCGTGCTTCCTCTTCCTCTCTCTCTCTCTCTCTCGCCAGCGCGGCTTACGGCTTGCAGCCGCCATGAACAGCAGGTCCGCCATGCCACGCTACCTTGGAGCCAACAAATGGACTGAATCTCCCAAGAAACGGTAAGAATAAACCTTTCCTTCTCTAACTTTGGGCATCAGGTATCTTGACTCGGCAACGAGTGAAAAGTAACTAAGACATCCCTTTTCTCCTTTCCTCCTCCCCCCAACCCCCCTTCCCATTTGAATATTTTCTTCCTATTTCACAATACCTATTACACATTTTAGTCCTTATTTATGCTTTCATTTTCTCCCTTCAGAGAGACTATGTGGTACTTACATATGTGCATCTGATTTATTTTCCTTCAGAGTATATTCCCAAGGTGCATCCATTTATCTAGAAATGTTTATCCTTTTTTATGACTCAGTAGTACTTCATTGTAGAAAAGAACCACATCTTAATCAGTGTATTGGTTGATGGACATTTGGGCTGTTTTCAAGAGTTGGTTATTACAAACTGTGCTGTGCTGCTATAAACATAGATGTATATATATCACTGTGGTACAATGTTTTTAATTCTTTGGGAAGATACTAAGAAGGGGAATAGCTCAGTTCAAGGATGTGGAGGACCACCTGGATGACTCTCCTTGAAAAAAAGAGCAATTGCTTTCACTTTGGCTAAACCTGGCCCTATCTCCATGTGCTGATATGTACAGAGCTGGCTAAGCCATTTCTTTCTCCCTTCAGTTGGCTCTAAGCAATGCAAACAGGGCTGGCTAGACAAGCACTCTGTCACTGAGCCCCATCCCCAGCCCCTTCATAGGAGAATTAGTTGGGATTTAGTTCAGGAAATGGTAACATTAGGTTAAAAAAAAAAAAAGGTTTAATACAAGGATGTAGAAGCTTACGAGATGGCCCAAAGGGCTGGAAGAGCCCTCACTCGGGACAGTGCTCCAGAGCCACGGAGCTGCACCACTGCCACCACCGTGGCCACCACCCTCCTGCTCACCCTTTCACACTGGGGACTGGACACAGCCCAGGGCCGGTCACCCCTGTTCCTCCCACCCTGCAAACCCCACGTGGCTGCATCTAAGCCATGGGACATCACCACCGGCCTCCAAGCTGCAAGCCAGCTGGAAGAACCATTTGCTGCTTTTATTTTATTTTATTTTGCCTGCTTTAATAGAAGAGGGTGAGTGGAGGTTGAGAACACACATGTAAGAATCCAGCCCCCAGGATTCTGGGAGATTTCATACCAGTAGAAATACTTGAGCTGGGTCTCCAGAGTGGAGGAGGAAAAAAAACCCCACAGGGTTTTGAGGGAGAAAAAACAGAGCACGTAAAGGCACACAGGCATACAGAAAGCTTGTTCCAGTCCACGGATGTCTGCTGCTCTTGCCTGCCCAGCACGCACCCACCTCGAGTGTGTGCACCTTGATTTCCCTTTGGGGAGCCACCCTTCCCCACTGTCAGCCAGTGGCTTTTGGCGAACCTGGTCTGCCTTCTGTTGCCAAGTGTGCACATGTGACCAGGTCTGACTAATCAATGCTCTCCATTTTCTTAGTCACCGAGACTAAGAAGGACAAGTGACTGAAGCCAGATCAATGACTTTGTTAGAAGATCTGTTTTTCGGTTAAGTAACTTATGTGGAGAACAGAAGCCTGGAGCAGCTGTGAGAACAACCTGCAGGTGAATCTGATTAAACCAACCCAGGTAAAAGCAGAACAAAAATACCAAGAGAAATCAAGTGGAAATGATATCACAGGAGCTCCTGGAACCACCTATGCCTGAAGCCAATAGCTCTGCTTCAGGCTGTTGTAGTCACAAATTTCTTCTGTTTAAGCAGTTTCAGTTAAGAATCATGACATGCATTGGACTTGGTGGTACGTGCCTGTAATCCCAGCACTCTAGACACTGAGGTGGAAGGATTGTGAGTTCCAGGCCAGCCTGGGCTACATAGTGAGTTCAAAGCCAACCTGAACTACATAGTAAAACCCTGTTTCAAAACAAAACAAAACATAGGAAAAATAAAATCATGACATACAATGTGTTAAGGGAGTAGTTTACTAGGATGAGAGCCTTTGTTACTGGGTTTTGGGGTGTCTGAGTCTCTTAGCAGTGATTTCTGGGCTGCTGCTCTTTCTTCAGTTGTTTTTTGTTTTGTTTGATATGGTACTGGGGATTGAACCAGGGCCTTGCTCACACTAGGTAAGCATTCTGCCAGTGAGTTACATTCTCAGCTCTAGAAGGGATTTCTAGGTTCTTCCTGTCTAGAACAAAGAATTTGTGAAGACAACTGCAAACAGTAATAGGTGTAGCATTTATCAAAGGTAGGAAAAGACCATGCTCTGTGCAGCGAATTTGGACCAAGTAAAAGTAAGAAAAGAAGTACACTTGACAGGATGCAGTGGGTTGCAGTGAGAAAACACAGCAGCAAAGATCTTGGTGTCTGTGGTCCTATTTGAATCACCCACTCCTTGGGCTGACATCAGGTCCAGGCCCTTGAGAGATGATGTCCACGTGCAGGACTTTGGTAACTGTTTTGCATATGCATCTGGGGATTTGGTCACTCTTCCTTCCCCAGGCAGTCTCCCAGGCACTCCTGGGATTTGTAATTAACAGGTCAGGACTACTTTGCCAGCAGTCTTTGCCACACCCGAATCTCCTGCCTCACCACTGCACTCTCTACAGCAGCATAGTTCAAAGCAGCCTCCACCTAGAAACCATCCAAGGTGCCTGACACCAGTTGACTGAAAGATAAACCAAGTGGTATTCATGCAGTGGAATACTATTCAGCAGCGGCAATAAAATAGCTTAGAACCTCACCCACTGACATGATGAATCTCACAAACATACTGATGAGCAAGAGAAACCAGACATATCCTATGAGCACACCCTATGATGCCATTTATATATGCGAGTACCAGTGAGATGTGCTGTTTCTTGATCTGAGTCTTGGTTACTCGGCTATAAATAGTTCATAAAACTTAGTGAACTCTACACTTGTAATATGTATTTTCCCCTGTATGTTATGCTTAAAGGAAGTGATCAGGATTCTATTTCCCTTGGTTGTTTGTGGAAATCTCCCCATCTGCTGGCACCATTGTCAGGTTCATGGCTGCCATTGCTCTGGTTTCATAACCTTTACTACCTATGTCAAGCATGGAAGAGAAAGTTGTCTCCTCCAAAAGTGCAAAGGAAGTCAGGGTATTGACTGTCATCACTGACTGGTCTGCCCATCCCCAAGCCAGTGACTGTTGCCTGCCGAATAGTGTCCAGCCAGCGGGGCTGGCTCCCATGATGAGACCATAGGTGACAATGGCACCAGCAAACTCATAGGACCATGTGGGCTGAAAGCGAGTATAGGAGGGACCTGGGGCCATTGCAAAAGTCACATGCATGGAGTTTGGGTGGCCCCAAAAACTTCAAGGAGTGTTTGATACCCAAGGAACATCATCATCATCACTGTCATCATCATTGCCATCATGTGCCCAGTACCTAATTGTTCCCTGATAAATATTGGATGCAAAAATCTGTTTTATCAGGTATTACTCCCTATGAGTAATCTTGCCACCCCTTGGCCTTCCTGTCTAGGATAGGAAAGACAGGTGGTGGAATTTTGAATAGGGATGCAAAGCAGTTTTTTGATTGAAAAGACACAATCCTCTCTCAAATTGTACCTCTCAGAGAGCCTTTGGGAATGCTTCTATAGCAGTTAACACATCTCTTTCTCTCACTCTTTAAAGGGGCTTTGTGACAGAGGGCCAGGGTCCTGGGAAAGTTTGATTATAGCAACAATAGGTGAAACTGGAAGTAATGAAAGCCCCATTTGCTGTTGCAGGAAAATGAATGGGTTGAGCTGTTTTTAGAGAACCATTTGGAGATAGTGGAGCAGAAGACTGACATTCCTCTCCTGCTCCAGAAACCCACTCTTGTACACATGAGCTCAGGAGAAACCCTGTGCATGAGACACAGTTGACTGTCTTTGCATTGTCCATTGCTGCAACCTAACAAATCACCTCAGCTGGGTGGTGTCGGATGGCAACCATTCTCTTACGTCCACATGCTTGGTGTCTTAGTTACTTTTCTCTAGTTGCTCAGACAAAAACACCTGACACCCAAAGTTAAAGGGTAAAAGGTTTATTTAGCTCACAGTTTGTAGAGGTTTTGGTCCAATGTTGGTTGGCTTCAAGGCAGGGTGGCACATGGCAGGTAGGCATCGCAGAGGAAAATGAGTTCATGGCAGGCAGGAGGTAGCAAAGCAAGCAAGGGACCTTAACAGTTTTTTTTTTCTGCCCCTTTTATATTCTGTCTAGGGTACTAGGGTTAGGGTGGTGCCAGACCAATCAGTGGACTGATTTAGTAATCACCTACCTTTAATCTCAGCACCCCCAATCCTAGCAGTGCATCATGAGTGAGTGACTCATACACTCTAGATCCAGCCACCTCTTAAAAATCCCTATGACTGCATGAGGCTTTGCAGGGGCCATATAGACACAAGCCTTAACACTTGGAAAGAGTCCTCTGGAATAGTCTGTTTGGGATTGCAGCTCAGAGGATGCCTAGACTGCAGGGAGCTGGGATACCTAAAGCTTTGTCCTCTTCCATGCTTTTTGGTTGATGGTGATAGTTGACTAGGACATCCACTGGACTACTAACCTATCACCTATATTTGGCCTCTCCACAGGACTTATGCTTCCTCATAGCAGGATGGCTCAAGGCTCCAAAGGTGAGTGTCTCAACCAACGAGTCAGAAACTGCAATTCCTCTTGAGGTGTGCAATGTCTGTTTCACTTCTTTTTACTGGTTACAAGCATGTCACAATCCTACCCAGATACAAAAGGAGGGTAATTAGACAAAGTTCTCAAAAAGCATGGGATTGGGAATTACTGTCAAGGCCGTCTTTAGAAAACACATTCCAGGGCCAGGGATTTAGCTCAGCAGCACAAGGGCCTGCCTGTCAAGTGCGAGGTTGTGAGTTTGATCCCTGGTATAAACAAAAACAAAAACAAAAACAATTGTGGCACAGATATTCATTGCATCAGTGTTCCTACTGGACCACCATCACTCATCCAAATCCCCGCCCCCTTTTTTTTTGGTACTAGGAATCAAACTTAGGACCATGTGCTGACCAGGTATGCATTTGTGCTGCTGAGCTATATCCCTGGTTATCCAAATCCTTTGTGGAGCCAGACGTGTTTTGAAATTTAGAAATTCTAGGAGAATTTTGAAAGATAATATAGTACATTTACTGAATGTTATACTCCTTGAGTGTGATGGCTTACCACATAAGCAAAAATCTAAATATTTCCTCCTTAAAACATATGAATATTCAAATTAAGTGAGGTAAAGATTATATACAGATTTCTGTCTATTCATGTCAAATCTTATTGCCAAATAAATTGTGAAACAGCTTTACATTGCTAGATTTATTTTCTTTGTTTTGTTTGTTTCTTTGTTTGAGACAGGATCTCACTATATGGTTCAGGCTGGCCTTGAGCTCTTTATGTAGTCCAGGCTGACCTTGAATTTGTGGCAATCCTCTTGCCTCAGCCTCCTGAGTGCTGGGATTACAGATGTGTGTCACCTTGCCTGGCTTAGGTTTTATGTATTTTAAATTGTGGCTAAGGATCTATGGACCAAAAAAGTTGGAGACAAATAAACATCATCAGGAAAAAATGATTTTAAAAAATGTTGTCCAGTGGGCCTGGCATGGTGGCACACACATGTAATCCCCGTGCTTGGGGGTAGCCTGAGGCAGGAATTGCTGTGAGTTTGAGGCCAGTCTAGGCTACAAAGTGAATTCAAGGCCTGCCTGAACTGCATAGTAAAACCCTATCTCTCTCTCTGTCTGTACTGGGGATCAAACTCATGACCCCACACTTGCCAGGCAGGTACTGCCACTGAGCTATATCCCTAACCCACTCTGTCTCAAACAAAACAAAACTAAAGTAAACTAAACAAAACGTTTCCCATTACATGGTGAAAATCTATACAGCAATGGAATTGAATAAACTTGAGCTCTGTGTGTCATGTGGATACATCTTATAAAAATAGGGTCAAGAGAAAGCAAGCTGCAGGATGGTATATTTACGATGAGTTAGGGTAGGCCAAGGTATGTTGCAGTAACAAATAGCTCTATATCTCAGAGGCTTAAAACAAAGTGTTGTTTCTTGTTCATGCCTCATGTTTATCACTGGCCCAAAGAAGTAGGGGAGTTTCTTTTCCATTCTGGAACTCAGCTGCTCTGTGGAACATTCATGGTTATTTGGTAGAGGGAAAAAGTGGCACAGGACTCTCAGCTGTTAAGGGTGCTGGCAAGAAGTAATAGCTGTTTCTGCTGCTCTGAGTCTCAATTTGCCTGAGAGGGGCTGGCAGCAACCAAGGTGAATCTCATGTCATCTAGTGCACAGAAGTTCTTGTCACTGGAAGCACTTGATTGTTCCCTGAGACCTGGCAGTGATTATCCAAACACTTGTGCTCTGTTTGCTTACTGCTTCTGTGAGTCTGAAGGGAAACGACTCACTCTCTGTGGTGTTATCTTACTTATTTATGGTTTGTGAAATGGCTTCCTCAGGATGAGAGTCTGGAACGTTCTCCCTGAAGGTCTGAGCAGGGCCTTGTGTTGCCTGAGACTTTTACCTTTTGATGGTGATTCCTTTTTATCTCTGTTTGGCTTGGGCTAGCCTACAGCTGGGTGTTGACAAGCACAGGGCAACCAACTTGATTTATCTAGGAAGCTCCCTTCGCGTTGGCTACTCCCCTGTTCTAGAACATTCAAAGGCTCCTAATAACAATGGCTCCCGAGGATTGAGAATCTTACCTCATGCCAGACACAATACAGACCCAATCCTGAATCTTTCCAGTGACCCTGGTACAAATTCACTGCGTGACCTTCACCTTACAGATGACGTCCAGAGACGTGAGAGGCCTTATCACGATGAAAGAGTGATGGTGAGGGAGAGGCAGAACTGGTTAGAAGCCAGCTCTGCCAGGCTGAGCCACGTGGTCTGGCTGCTCCAGTCTCAGCCTTCCTGTGTGGGGCAGAGACCAGCTGCTCCAGCCGGGCAGTCCTCCTGTCACTTCCCCTCAAGTTCACCTGTCTCATCATCCCTTCCAAGCCCAGTTAAAGTTTCACATGATGGCTTTCCCACTGCCGGCCACAGCAAGTCCTGCCTTCACCTCATTGTCCCGAGTTTCCTGTCTGTCCTGCTGCTGGATTGCAGGAAACTGCACTTAGTCATCTCTACATCCGCCATGCCTAGCAGGTGCTCAGTGCACATCTACTATTCTTTCAACATTCCTTCAGCAGTTATTGAGCACTT
>RJWM01044523.1:0-13210 GCA_004363535.1 Dasyprocta punctata | reverse complement strand
TAGACTATATTGTATTTGTGACTGCACTAAAAAAGCAAGAGAATTCACGGAGAGTGAGAAGTCCCTAGTATTAAATGAATGTCTGAAATTCAGTTCTATTGCCTTGCATTAGGAGGTAGACTCTGAGTGTGGCAGCCAATGGTTATTTTGCTTTTAATGTCCCTTCTCTTTCTCAGCAGTAAAATGAGATTATAGGTTTCAGGAATCTGATTCTCTCCAATCTATTTCACACCTGTGTTTTTCAAAACTGTCATTCTTCAATTGAAGAGTTTGTTGTTCCCGAGGAGAGGCAAATTACAGCCTCTGAAGATCTTTCCCAGCCGAAAGGAAAATACCACTGCTGGGGTTGCTCAAAATTATTTTGAAGTCTGTGCTAGAGTCTAAGGCAACAAGACTGGGAGACTCTTCATTGTATCCTCAGATCCTTCGTTTTGGAGGGGGTTCTGATGGTAGGGAAAAGACACACTCATGGAGACTGAAGAGAAATTGATATTTTTCAAAAGTACCTTCTCTTGAAGATTTCAAAGGCATGGAGATGCTCAGATTCTGAGGTAATGTTAAAAAAGAACTAAGTAATGTTGATCTGATGCCCTCTTCAAACTCTTCAGACAGATGTTACATAGGAGCTTTTGTGCTGATTCCTGGAGGCATGCAACAGTAAATGTGAATATTTGTCCCTAATTTTTAGAGGCGGTAAAGGGAGCCTGTGTTTTCCAGTATAGTAAGGAAAGAACATACAATTTATTACATTCCATGTTAGCTTCTCTGTCTGAGATGGGCCTATGCCGCTGGTCCCAGGTCCTTTTCCCAGGTACCACCTGTGGTGGACCAGCCCACTCCTCTGAACTTTCCCCACCCAGGTGCTGCTTGTAGGGACCTCGTCCTGCCACTAATGAGGATACATGACAAGATGGGTGGCCAGCAGACTCTTACCTGTAGTCAACAGAGTTAGACTCATCTTCCTTTAATTCACCCAGACACAGATACAAGCAATTAAAGTAACACAAGATTCATCTGCCTTATATTATCCATAAATACAAGCTCAGGCAAATAACTTAATTTCAACTATATTGACTTTCTCCTTTGTGCTCACAGAGGAGGCCAATTAGGCTTCAATTTGTCTCTGGTCTACATTTCTCAGTCCTGTAAATGACGTATTCTTCTACAGAGTAAACGTTGGACTTAGATTCAGAGCAAACATTGCTCAGATCACATGGAAACATTTTGGACAAATTATGCTTGGTCAATACTTAAGCTTTGTGGGTTGATTTTTTCACCTGTGACTTGAGAGTAATACTACTTAAAAAATTACTATGGGATCTGCAAGACAGTAAAAGAACATAAGATGTAAAATGAGCATACAATAAATGTAAGTTTCACGTCTCTCTTCCTTTACCAAGATATCATAACAGAGACATAATGAGGAGAATAAGAGTGACAATTAAGCACACATATTTTGGAATTAGGCAAAAAGTTTCAAAGCACAGACATTCCCTCTATTCACTGCGCAAACATAGGCAAGGTAGGTAGCTTCTCTGAACTATGGTTTCCCTATTTCAAAAGTGAATTAAGAATAACTACTCATTTATAGTTATTATGAAGATGAAATGTTATAAATATTTATAAAGATTTAGCCCAATGCCTCACATAGAAAATTTAATAGAAAGAAGATTTTATTATTTAGATCAGATCTTAAAACTATTGTCATAGAAATGGAGAAGTGATACTGTTTTCATGTTACATTTAGTGAAATCTATATATAGAAATATATTGATTTATCTAAACCTAGGAACATTTTTGCAAGATGGTTCTAGAACCTGACCACAGTATTCAGGATACTCACTCAAAATTTACCACATTTGCTCCTCAGACTAATATTGCTTTATTAATCTTTATTACTTTTTATAATTTTAACAATATAGCCTTTGGATAAGAACATGAAATTCTCAACATTACTGGCACACATAATAAATACTATATACAATCAAAATCCTCACAAATATTTCTGAATTTGTAAGTCTATAAGTGATCTGACCTCCAGAAGAGACCCTTGCATTGTTAAACATGAGAGGGGATTTAAAAGGTCCAATGGTGACAACATTCAGTTCCAAGAAAATATATACACTGCACTTTAATCTCTTGAAATACCCTATGAAAAGGAGAGTTCATTCGTACACCCATTATTATTCATTAGAACTATGTTTTTATTTTTTGGCAGTGCATTATTTTCTATAAGACCATTTTATTCATTCCTTTGGAAGATATCAATTTATCCTCTCAGGTGAATATTTGGATAATATTTTTACACATATGATTTTGACTTATTTTAAATGTATTATTTTTCAGAGCAATTTTAGCCTGACGAATTTAGCAAAACTCACAGGGTTCTCAAATGCCATGTGTTGCCAACATATGTGAGTCATCATTACTAACATCTTACTCTACAGTGATAAACTGGGTGTAATCATTGAGTTCCCCTTGATATATCTTTATTGTGTATGAAGTTCATGTTGCAATTCACTCCGGTGTACATTCTATGGGTTTTGACAAATACATAATGATATATATCCACCATTTTATTGCCAAACAAAACAGTATCACTGACCAAATAATCCTCCATGCACTACCTGCTCATCTCTCCTTTCTCCTTAATCCTGGCAACCATTGGTCTCTTTGCCTACTCCATAGTTTTGTCTTTTCCAGAATGTCATGTTGTTGGAATTATACAGCTTACAGCCTTTTCAGACTTACTTCTTTCACTTCATAGTGTGTGTTTCATATTTTTCCATTTCTTCATGGCATATTAGCTCATTTCCATTTATGATGGAGTGGTATTCCTTAACCTGCATGTACCTTATGGTAGGTTTTTCATCCATATTTGCTGAAGGATGTCCTGCTTCCTTCCAAGTTTAGGTAGTTATTAATAAAGCTTCTATACACATTCATGTGCAAGTTTTTGTGTGGATGAAAGTTTTCAGCTTCTTTAGTAAATACTGAGGAGCGTGAGCACTGGATTGTGTGGTCACAGTGCGTTTAGTTTTGTAAGAAGGTACCAAATTCTATTGCTAATTGGCTAAACATTTTATAGTCCCATTAGCAGGAATAATAATTTCAGTGTTTCCATATTTCACCAGCATTTAGTTTTCTTAGTGTTTTTGACCTTGGCCATTTCAGTAAGTATATTATTGCCTGTGTGATGGGTCAATTTAAAAATGTATCTCATTGTTGTATTAATTTCCAATTCTCTAATGACAGATGATTCTGAATATCTTTTCATATGTAATTTGCCATATATTTATATGTATATATTTTTTCTCTTAAAATCTTTTGGTTGCCTTATAATTGGATAATTTGATTTCTTATCATAGTGTTGTAAGAGTTCTTTGTGTATTTTGGATAGTACTCCTTTATTAGATATGTCTTCTACAAATATTTTCTCCAGTTCTGTGGCTCATATTCTTATACTACTGACATTATATTTCACAAAATAGAAATTTTTAATTATAATAAACTTCAATTTATTAATAATTTCTTTCATGAATCATGACTTTGTTGTGTTTAAAAATCAACCCCACCACACCCAGGGTAATAAAGATTTTCTATTATGCTATATTATAGCAGTTTTATAATGCATTTTAAATGTCAGTATATTATTTTTTGTTTAATAAATCAGGTCTTTATCTAGATTCTTTTTTTAGCTGGTGGCTAGTCAGCTGTCCTAACATGTTTTGAAAAGACTTTTTTCCTATTGCCTTGATTTTATTCATTTGCCAGAGATCAGCTGACTGTATTTATGTGGGTCTATTTTGGGACTCTCTATTCTGATTCACTAGTCTTCCATCCCTATCCACTGTCTTAATTACTATAGCTTTATACTAAGTATTGAAATCAAGTAATGTCTTTCTCTGACTTTGTTCTCTTTCCAATTGAGTTTGCTTTTCCATTTTATTGTCTTGATCTTTAAACTCTAAAGTCAGTTTGTTTGTCTGTATCACCAAACAACTTGCTGGGATTTTCATGAGATTATGTAGAATCTGTAGATTGAATTGAGTTGAACTTTTATTTTGACAATATTAAGACTTCTTCTCCTTGAACAAGAAATGTCTTTCCATTTATTTAGTTATTTTTTACTTATTTCATCTAATTTTCAGTTTTAATCAAATGGATCTTGTCAGTATTTTGTTAGATTTATACATAAATATTTCATATTTTAGACTTCCAAAGTAAATAATAATGCCTTTGAAAATTTTAAATTCCACTTGTATTTTTATGTCAATTTTTAATATCAATTTTCATTTTTATTTGCTTATTTACTAATTATTTTACTTCATGATCAGTGACAGTGATGATATTTTCTCTTTTGTTTGCTGTGTTTTTTTCTTTAAAGAGATCAATTATCTTTTTAGTGGACCAACATTGTCTTAATATTTCTTCTTCTCTTGGATTGCATATCAGTCTTTTTTGCCTTTGCATTTCAGATGGCTATCTTTTAATTTTTCTCTCTGTCAACAGTTTGGTTATCACCCATGCTTACTTATTGGTGTTTGTTAAAAATATATTTTAAGTTATTTTAATTGAATGATTTTTGTCCTCAATTTATTTTCTTAACACAGAAATCTCCATTTTCACCTCATCATGCTTATGATTCTTGCCCAATATTTTGTCCTGTCTTTAAGCTCCTGTTCTTAAATTCATGATCTTATTTATTACATCTATATAGCCTGAACCACTTTTAGAAACTTTTTGTCATTTATGAAGTTCTATATTTTCTTCTACTATAATTCTCTCCCCCATTATACATTAAGCCAGACACATTACATCTCTCTCTCTCTCTCTCTTTCTCTCTCTGTCTGTGTATATATATGTATATATATATATATATATATATATATAGCGTGTGTGTATTTCTCTTCCCCCCCATCTCTGTTATGCTAGATGCTCTTATCATAGCATGTCTCATGGTCAAATTTATTCCCTTTTATTGTATTGCACCCAAGGATTATTCAAAATAAGTAACAACTCATTTCACGGACTGCAGCGGGGGTGACCCTGGCCTCACCTGGATGTGATCCCCACCTGGAAACCAGCGCCATGAGCAGGCTGCTAATGGAGTGGGGACAGCCACACCCAAGGCTGTCTCCGTGAGTCAGCTCCATCTGGGGACTGCCGAGGGAGAGAACCAGGTCTCACCAGGAAGTGATCCCGGCTGGAAAATCGTATCATTTTCATTATTTTGTTGGGTTGGATTTTCTTTTTGTTTGTTTGTTTGTTTGATTATGTTAAACCTGATGGCATAGGCAGCTATTTGAAAGATAGCAAGCCATATTATAGTAGCCATTTTGGATTCACTATTGGTTTGTTTTGAAGTCCTTTATTGCATTCATTGTTTTGTTTTCATTGTTTCTATTCTATTCTGTTCTTTTCAATTTTTACTATGTCGGAAGATATCTGCAGCTACTTGAAAACTACAAAAAGCACTATGGTAATTATTGTTGGTTTCCTAAGGTTTTGAAGTCCTGTATCATTTATACTGGTTTATTTTGATTGGTTTTATTCTGTTTTATTTTCCTTGGTTTTATTGTCTTTAAAATAAGTTTTAGAAAATTGAAACATAGAAACACAAAATATGTAGCAGCTCAAGAGTAATCCAGTAAATCAGTAGATATTAGCCATGGTATGCTGGTTCAGTGAAATAATATGTATTTTTAGAACTCAGATAATTTTTCCAATTTCCACTGAGGTACTGGAACTTCACATCAAGTTGGTAAGTTGGCCAGGTTGTTCTTTTTATCTGTGTCAAACCTTTGCATCCAGAAACTATTACTTCTTCCTTTCCTCTATGTGTGACGTGGGAAGAATTTTACAAGTATTTCTTCTCTCCACTTCCAGTTCCCTCTGAAGATCTTTCCTTATTTTTCTTTTTTATCATCTCTGGATGAATTTCTATTATTGCTAGAGACCATTAGATTGGGAAATTAATAATCATTTTTCCTCTTTCTCTATTTTTAGCCCTTCCTTAGAATTCTATAGGTTTTCTTGGTTGGACTTGAACACAGAGGTGTTCTTGGTATATAATTTTGTGGAAATTGTTATTGTTACTTCTCCTTTTGGATGTCATTAAAGGACTATCCTTCTACCTCTTCCAGGATGGACAGCTTTTCTAAGATTGTGTGTGTGTGTGTGTGTGTGTGTGTGTGTGTGTTGCTGAAGCTGTTTGCTCTCTTTTTCCTCCTACCTTCTCCTTGCATGCTTCTATGGAAGGCAGATTTGGAGCTTTTTGGATGCCTGCTAAATTCATTATGTAAGTTACCTATTGCTAAGTAACAGATCAGGATAAACTTAGCTCCTAAAAACACAGACATATTTATTACCTTAAGGTTTTTTTAGGTCTGGATTCAGGACATGCCTCTGGGGAATTCTCAGCTCATCACTAGTGAGCTAGAAACAAGTTGCTCACTTTATTGACAAACTGGTAGATTTAATAACCTGTGGGTATATAACTGAGGTCCCTATTTTATTGTTAGAGATCACACTAAACAACCAGAGGTTACCCTCAGGTTTTGCCTCTGAGATCCCACAGGCAGTTTGCAATAGTATTGTTTATTCCCTTCTCTGACATTTCAGCTTCTTCAAATTGCTTAAGTAACACCATGCATGCTAATCTCTCTTTCAATTAACTCCAGGTTAAGTGAGTAGTAACCTAATCACAGGATGACATCTGTTATGGCTTGAGTCTGGATGTCCCTCCAAAGCCTCATGTAGTCATGGAGGTGGACTTATAGAGTTTGTGAATGACTCATGGTCCAATGCTGGGATTATGGTTGTGAGTGCTACACCCATGTGGCTGTGGCCTACATATAATATAAGGGATAGGAAGAATTTTCTCTCTGTGCTCCTCTCCTTTTGCTCTTGTTGCTTGTGCTATCTTCTGCCTCCATGTTGCCCTCTGCCATATGCTACTCTGCCTTGGAGTCAGCTGCTTATGGACTGAAACCGCCACAAACTGTTAATTAAATAAACCTTTCCTTCCTTAACTTTGGGTGTTGGGTATTTCATCTCAGCAACTAGAGAAAAGTAACCAAGACAACATCCTATCACCTTCACAAGTTCCATGCACATTTAAGGAGGATGTGAAGCTGTACTACATGCATGTGCACAGGAGGGTGAGAATTTGGGCATCATTTAGAATTCAGCTCCCCAATTTTTGGCATTTTCAATCTTTCTTAGGGGTAGGAAGTCTTTTCTATATTCTCATGATTGCTGCTGATTTTTCTGCTTGTGCTTCTTTGTTTTTCCCTTTGAGGCTCTAAGAGAAGGAGGTCTGTGATGTTTGACTTTACTGAGTTGTCTGAATCTGAAATTAATACTGCTTCTATTTATTATTTGTTTTTCTCTAATGTGCTAAATACATACTACGTCTAATTTGGTCTTGTTTGTGCAATACCTCCCAATAGATTTCAGGTAAATCCTTTTGTTTTCTTTATTTAACTTTTGCAAAAGTCACACTTAAATAATACATACAATTATGCCGATAAAAGGCGTGATGGTTAACCCTAGAATAAGGAATATCAAACAAAGTATGATACTGACAACTTTCTCACCAAAGAGAGAGGCCAGGTAGAAACTTTTCAGATAAGAGAAGAAAAGAGATTTGGAAAGATTAAGACTGAAGTAAAGATAAAGCTTGAGACCCTCTCATAATTCACTGCGTCCTACCATGGGCTCCAACTATGTTAGGAAGACAACCAAGAACAAGCTGGGCAGTCTCTGAGAGGGTTTCTGCAAAGGTAACTTTTGATTCCAGTACAGTCTGCAAAACTGCTACATGAAGACAGCAATGTAGGGAAATGGTTTGTTTTTTTTTTTTTTTTTTTTTTTTTTTCTGTGTCCAGAGGGAAGTCTATGAGGTGCAGCATCTGGGAACACCTTCAGAAGTCAATGCAGTAGCAATGTTTCACCTGCAGGTCAATGGAGCCAAGAAGAAAGGTGGGGAGGCAAGAAGTTCCCTGAGTTTGTGTAAGCTCTCCACATGGCATCCTGAAAGAATACCACCTTGGGAGACAGAAAACTCTTCAGAAAGAAATAGAAACCTTACTTTATCCCAGATGTGACTATCAAAGGAGTGATAGTACTACCTGTCATTGGAAAGTGTCTCCGGTCGGAGGAAATAGGAACAGCAAGAGCAGTTTGCTATAGAAATAAAGAAGCTAAATTCCATAGGTCATTCCCAGTTGTGCTACACCAAATTTTGACCTTACTTTTCATGTATTATCTCTTTTAATTATTCTGTAATCCTTATTATTGTTCCTATTTTTGAAGGGCTAGTACTGAGATTAAGGAATTTAGATAATGAGGGTAACATCATAAAGATAGGAAGTCATAACTATGAAATTCTTTGTGGTCTTCAGGCTGACTATTTTAACCATGTAGCTTTAAATTATAGAATGTATAACATTTCAGTGACAATTTCAACAATACCAGTATGGTGTTTGATTGGAGTCAGTATACAAATTTGTAATTGAGTCTCTCAGATATTATAGAACTTAACTTTTAAAGTTTTGAGGAGACTATCAAATCATCAGCATTTCTTTTTATCTGTGTCTACATCAGAATGTAGTCACTTATATTACGTGCAGATAGTATAAACAAGTGTTTTAGTTACTTTTCTTGGTGCTATGACAAAATACTCATCACCAAATGTTAAAGAAGTAAAAGTTATTTCAGTTCACATTTTGCAGAGGTTTGCAGTCCATGCTCAGATGGTTTCAAAGTAGGGTGACGTTGCAAAGGAGAAACAATTCATGGTGTGGTAGGCAGAAGGCAGCAAACAGCAAGCTTACCATCCCCCTCTCCCTTTAAATTCCACCAAGGCCATAAGCTTACTGATTGGTGCCAACCATGCATAGTATGGGACTTCCATTATCCACACCCAGCACTATGCTTACTCCAGTCAGTAGACTAATTTAGTACTACATTCCCATAATGCCAGTATTACATGCCCTTGACCCAGCCAGCCTCCAAAATAATTCACCTATCACAGTGTGAAGCTTTGGTTGAAGGGAACTAGATATAAGCCATAACAACATACTACAATAAAAATGCTTGCTTTAGAATTCTTCTGGTCCCTCAAAATGGCATGACACATCTCTTTGTATTTCTACATCTGTTAGTATCACATTGTACCTTTAATTCCCATCTAACATTCTGCATAGCCACAAACTCAAGGGGCAGATGTGGGGAACTGATGCAGTTGTCTCCATTATTGGCACAGACAGACATCTCTTCAATGAGCCACTAGAGGCCTTGACACTATCTCTGTATTGAAAATGCTTCCTGAATGCTTGATCCTGAGGGTTGTAACAGCTTTGGTCTCTCAACTATCATCCTGTGCTGAATTATCTCTTATTTAAGTGTTTTTGTTGCTGTTTTCTTTTATTAGTGTATTTTTTTTTCTTTTTGTGTCATCTGTTTTGTGCTTTGTCAGTGATTTTTCCCATGGGTAAAATTCCTGTGATTTACTAGGCTGAACTAGGGTTGGGATATGCTAATTTTTGCCTTTTTAGTTAGGTGGAATGAGTGAAAAAGATTCAGATATTTTTGTTCGTACTGCATCCAAATACAAATCCAGAAGTTCTGGGAAATAAGTCTTTTCATGACTTAAAACTTATTTTCCAATAGAATCTAGTCAAGGCTACATCAGTGTTCATCTCGGCCTATATATTTAGTCAAAATGTGCTTCCAATGACAGCCTCAGTAACAGCCTTTAAAATATTCAGGCTGTGGATTCATGTGCAATTTTATACCCTTTCTGATAGTTTTAAATGTGTTTGGGTCAAGTCATGTAATCACGCAGATAACCATCTGGTATTGTTTAGATCTGGAATGTCCCCAAAACTTCTTACATTAGGAAGTGGGGCCTGGTTGAAAGGGATGAGGACATGACTTGAAAGGCCATATTCTTATCTCCTCTCTGTGTCTGCTTCCTAGCTGCTATGCTGTGAGTACCTTTTGCTCTACCATACCTTTTTACCACACCATTTCTGCCTTGCAGTCAGTGACCATGGACTGAGCCCACTGAAACAGCTCAAATAAACTGCTTTTTAAATAGTAGATGTTGGGATTTTGTCCAAGTGAAGGAAAAGTAGTTAATACATTATCATGCTTAAGCAACATAACCAGGTCAGTAAAACAAAGAAGATACAGTGACACCTTTGTTCATGGACATTTTGTTTGCTCACAATTTCGTTTGCAAAGAAGTGTTTGGCAAAGTTTTGTTTTGCTTGCAAACTCTGTATCAGGTAAAGAACAGAGCCATCTTTCCTCTATAAGCATGACTGCAGCTATCTTCTCCAGAATCATGAAATGAATGAAGTTTGTGAATCCAGATTCTACTGTAGTTCATTGTAATTAACTTTTTATAAATGAATATTCACTTTCAAATTGAAGTAAACATTTTAAATGCATTTTAGTCTTAAAAATCTTATATACTTTTATGTATGATACAATTTACCAGCTATCTGAATGTTCCCATTTATTATTTCAGGCATAAAATGTTACAACAATTAGCAGAGATTTTGAAAATTGTTATTAGTGTATACCATCTATTGCTAAGAACTTTAATTAAATTAACAACAAAAAATACTATGAGAGAATATATTAGCTATCAGATAAGTTAGAAAGAATCTTATGATCAGTTCAATCAAAAATACTTCCAAAAACTAAATAATAGTACTACAAGATAGAAAACTGAATTTAAATTATAACATGTCTTTCATAAATATAGATAATGTGACATTATCATTCATAAAATTAACTAAGTAGCACTTAACAATTGTATTTAATGCTTATCTATTTAATTGTACTTCTTGGGCCATGAGTCTGTCAAGAAAAATTCTATTGAGGGGTTGTTTCCATTTTGTGAAAATGAGTCAAAAGAAGAATGTCAACTTTCCCAGCTTATTATAGAATGGAAAATCAGAACAATGTCACACAATTGTCATTGACAACGAAACAAACAGAAAAAGCTCTGAATAATTCAGGCATCATAAGAATTCTGTTTTTTTGCACTCTCAGTTGTACGTTTGGATAGCAATTACAGCAGTGTGTAATGTACCTATTTGTCTGTGAGCAGAAAGATACTGGCTGTTTTCTTCATTCTCCTTAAGCCGTAGATAAGCTTTATGAAATTCTGAAACTTCTTGTCTATTCTTTTACAAAATATTCAAAATAGACTAGCAACTATTGCACGCTTAAAACCAAACAGCTTAAAATCAAGAAAGCCATCATTTTGAACTTTGTAAATAGTCAAATCAAATTAACAACAGATGACTATTTACAGAGAAGATAGTTACTTTATTGCAATCTTCAAGAATAAAGAATAATCTTTGCAATATTCTGGAAATAAGCAGTGATTAAGAGCACATCCATGGAGACCATAGTTCATCTTAGGCTCAGACAAGATACCAAACTGCATGACATAATCCTCATTAAATTCCAGCAGCTTTTCAGATAGGCTTTATTCCTGCATTCTCACAGAGAAACTTCGGATCGTTGTGTATATATTAACCTGTTCAATTAGTTATCCAGCATATGAACAAATTTCTTTCTGACTGAGTGACAGGATCCATTAATTATGGTCACTCATTAGAAAGGGGCACTGGAAAATTGTACAGAAGGGAGGTGTTACTTGCATAAACAAGTTATTACCATAAAAAGGTTTCCATTTGTGTTCTGAAACACCTTGTGCCTATTTTTTCACTGATGATTGCTTCAAACAATTCTCAGGAAACAACAAAGGACCCCCCCACCCCAAATCCGAGTGACCTCTGGTTCTCATTTTGAGTCAAATAGAAAGAAATTCTTCATTGTAAACAGAAAACCCTAGTTTTAGTAAATCTGAATTAGCTAGCATTAAAAAAAATAGGAAGAGGAATTTACTGACATATATGAAGAAATGTGTGTCAGAGTTTGAATTATTAGAACTTGATTTTAGAATCTTAGCTGGCTATGTGGTCTTTATGCTGTCTAAAGCTCAGTTTTCTCTTGTATAAAATGAAAATAGCGATTGAATAAGATTTTAATTAAACTTTACAAAATGCTCATCCATTAGTTGTTAACACAGATTAAATAATCTAATACTCATAATTTAAATTAAAAACATTTTATTGTTTTTCATGAATCTATGCTTTAACTTCACACTGCTGCTAATATATGCTCACTTAGCCATTGTAACTTGGGCTTGTTACCACATTTGGTATCAGGTGGCATGCTGACTAGGAGATGTCTGGTTCAAGGTGACCTTACGTACATGCATATGTGGAGACTTACCAGATGTTGGGTGAATGTTAAGGTGATTCAAGTAACTGAGGCAGGTATTTTTCATCTTTAAATTGCTTATCTTAAACTAGTTTTCACACAAGAAATTTAAGATGCCAATGAGTGAATACATTACAGGTTTCTTAAGGCAAAGTTTGTAAGGAGCACATCATTGCTTCATTGTATTCTACTGGCCAAAGCAAAACACATGACCAAGCCAAATATCAATGGGATAGGAAATATATTCTGCCTTGAAAGGAATGTCTAAGTCACCCAGCAGAGATCACATGGGCACTGTCCAAACCTGGATGTGTGAACCATTTTCTCTGGTTATGCCACAATGCATAACAGTAGTTGGCACCCAGTATGCATTTAATAATGAGATTTCTCTCATCTTAGGAAGTAGGTTGGTAGAGTTGGGAAGCAGGGAGGTAATCCAGGGAGTTGGGAGGCTGGTTTAAGAATAAAGGTTCGGTTGAAGAACCATAATGGTATCCTGGTATTTCTCTGGGAAAGCCTGAGCTCTGAGAGTCTACTACTAGATTCCAAGTTTCCCTTTATCTCTAACAAATCAAGGTCACATAATTAGATGTTAGTAACATTTTATTTTCAACCACAGGGCACTGTTCAAATATTAAGAAACTTTGAGTTCTTACTCTCTAGTTCAGGCAAAAAAAAAAAAAAAAAAAAAAAAAGAAAGAAAGAAAGAATAATACAGTATTTCCTGAGGAATCTTTTTTTGTCACAATGCTAAAATGATTCATCCATTCAAGGTCACTGGCAAATTGAAATCTGAGCCAGAACTTTAAGGGAGTCACTATCTCACTGCTAAGTGTTTTGACAAGGTGGGATGAGCCAGGCTCATAGAAAAAGTCACTTACAAAAGTGATATTTT
>RJWM01044522.1:0-13230 GCA_004363535.1 Dasyprocta punctata | reverse complement strand
CCACAGAGGAGCAGTTGTCTGAAAATCATTGCGGGAAACTGGGGTTGATGCCACGGGTTCCAGATTTTTCTGACCACGATGCCCAGTTAGAAATCTTTCTGATGGAAAAGTAAAAATGAAATGCAATCCTTCTGCAATTAGAATGCACTCCTAAGTATAACTGTTTAAAATCATTTCATGTAAATACAGTCTCCTGAGTTAATACCAGCCATTGGGAAACACCAGCCACAGTCCTTTAAATCAGTGCCCAGCTCTGTAACAGATGCCCATCCAGAGAGTGTCAGCAGCAGAAGGACCCTTCCAGCTCTGTGGTGCCCTCAGAGGTCAGGAGTCTCAGGCCACAACCTGCAGGGGAGCCGGTCTTCTGGGTAGAGAAGCCATCAGGGAGCGTTTCCAGGCAGCCTTTGTCCACGCGAAGAGGTTCCCGGCCAGCAGAGGAAAAGCCCGCTCCCCTGACCACAGAACCCAGTGCAGATTTTGGGCAGGTGACTTTCCTACTCAGTTTCCTGCTCTGTCAAATGGACACAGCACCTGACTCACAGGGCTGGACATCAGTGCAGCGATTCCCGCGAAGCATCCAGGGCTGCGTCTGCAGAGAGCACCGCCCCTGAGGCCTGCTCCTCCCAGGGGTGAACACCATGTGTGGAGCCCCAGGTGTGGCACCCGACCAAGCAGGGCCCGGGCAGGGCTGCTCCAGATGCCCAGCCCTGAAGGCCTGTCTGAGGCTGCATGGTAACAGGTTTCTCCCTGTGCCCCATTTGTTCCTCCCTTCTCCCTCCTCAGCTGTTGATCGTGGTGTGCCATCTTGCTCCTCCTCCACACCCACAGGCAAGTCTCTAGGACAGAGCTGCTTCTTGGATGTGACCTGGGTGCCTTAGCATAACCATTGCTTGTTCTTCTGAAGTAAGTGTTATGTAAATTGTGTACTTCTTTTTTAAAGCATAATTCTTTTTCCCAATCATTTGTTTATAAGAGTGTATAATGACACCTGACTGAATTCACCTATTGTATTATCTGTCTAGTTATCTGTCTGTCTGCCTGTCTGTCTAGCTATCATCTATCCTACTGGAGACTGATTCTGGGACTTTGTACTTGTCTGAAGGATGCTGAGCCAGTGAGCTATACTCTGAACCCTCCTCTAATTGCATAGAGTTCCAATCCCTAATTATTCTCACTCGAACTTGTGTGGTAAGTTATTTTAGAAACTGGGTAGTCTTATTTCCCACTCCTGAAAAGTTGGCTCTGCAGAAGCATCAGAAATAGTAGAAGTGTTGTAAACACAGCACTTACAAGGCTCCTCAGCATCATGGGTCCCTGCTTTGTGAGCTGCCACATCACTGACATCACTGGGTGAGATTGACATGGGAGGGAAAGGATCCTGGACAACCCCTCAGCACCAAGAAATGCACCAGCACCCAAACAGATGATACAAGGTCCAGGTCATTCATAAGAATGGGAATAGTTGGTGTCAAAAATCACTTTCAACTAACAGAGCCAATAACAACAGAGTGCAAGAAACTGCATGAGCCAATATGGGC
The DNA here is from genome assembly GCA_004363535.1 of Dasyprocta punctata. Classification (NCBI taxonomy): domain Eukaryota; kingdom Metazoa; phylum Chordata; class Mammalia; order Rodentia; family Dasyproctidae; genus Dasyprocta; species Dasyprocta punctata. The sequence continues at coordinate 11,692 of RJWM01044522.1, read as the reverse complement.
TTCCACTCTCTTATAGAATTAAGGATGGGGGTGCTCACCACATACTCATACTCACACCTGCTCAAGTTACCAGAGGGCCATCACGCTCATGAGCCATACAGAGCAAATGGGCTCCTCCATGTGTACTGCAGTGTGCAGTGCAGCTATTCAGCCCCAAAGAAGCCAACTGAAGTTTGCGCTATTATGTTCAATTAGAATTACACAAAACACCATTGTATTGGCTTGATCTGTGTCCTCCTAAGTCCTCATCTCATTTGGAAGTGGCCGAGTCTGGTGTTTGTGATTGATTTGTTATGTAGCACTGGGATTGGTGATGTGAGTGCTGCACCTGCCCAGGAGTGGAGCCAAGATTCAGTGTAAGGGACGTGGGACTTCCTCTCTGGCTCTCTCTCCCTCTCTTCCTCTTCCCCCTCTCTTGCCAGTTAGCCTTGCTGTTTGGTAGCTGCCATGAATGGTGGCCCTGCCATGCCATGCTTCCTTGGAGCCCACTGAGTATGGACTGAAACTCCTAAGAAACTGTAAAAAATAAACCTTTCCTTCCCTAATTCTGGGCATCAGGTATTTTGTCTCAGCAATGAGTGAAAAGTAACTAAGACAACCATCAATCTGATACCTTCTCATCAAGAGATGGCCACTCACTAGAATGGCCTCCACACAAAAGCAGAAGAAGTGTCCATCCCAACAGATGCAGAACTGTCAAGATAAAAACATAAGTAAGTATTCAAAAAACAAGGTGGTAGAATACCTACTAAAATTCATAATTCTATTTTAAAAGATTGGAAAATATTAATGGAAATAAAAAATGATTAAAATAAAAATAAAATGCTTAAAATAAAATAATGTTAAAGGAAATTCAAAAGAATGATTTTTGGGGGGTACCAGGAATGGAACTCAAGACCTCAAACTTGCCAGACAGCCACTGTGCCACTGAGCTATATCCCTGGCTCCTAAAATAATGATTTTCAGAAAAGCTCTGTAAATATCCAAAGAATGATAAACAGATGAATTCATTGAGGAAGACAATGCAGCATATGAATGAGAATGCAGAAAAATATAGAGATTTTGAAAAAGACCCAAGTAGAAATCTTGGAAATGAAAAATTGGATAACTGAGACTTAAAATCACAGAAGAAATCTTTGGCAATAGACTGGGTCAATCACAGGAAAAACCAGAGCTTGCAACAACTCTGATGCAATATTACATTCAGACTGAAGAAACTTAAAAAGGAAGAATGAACAGAACCTACAGAATATCTCGGACACCTAAAGACTAAATATGCACAATTGAAATGAACGGGGGCGAAGAGTTACAGGCTTGAGGCACAGAAATCCTGTTCAATGAAATAGACTTGGGGAGAACTTAGAACAGACAAGACCAGGAGAGAATTTTTCCGTGATCTATTAGAGGCAAATTGCCAAAAGGATAGGACAAATGATGTTAAAATCTGTAAGAGAGTAGTGTCAAGTCACTTTTCTATACAAAATGCTTAGGCTAACAGATTTCTCTGCAGAAATTCTAAAGAGCAAGGGAGCATGAGACGATGTCTTTTGAGTCCTGTAGAGAAATATCTGCCAACCAAAGTTTCTATAACCAGAATCAAAGGAGAGAAAAAGACCTTCTAAGCCAAACATGAAGTAAAGGAACTCATGGTCAGGAGACCAGACTGACACAAGTTACTTGATGGAATCCTATACCAGAAGGGGAAGAAACATATAAACAATCATGAGAGCACATGGAACAGTAAATCTTACCAAAGAGTAGATAGAAAAATGAAAAATAAGAATGAAAGAATTGCACCAGGCCTGGTGGCGTACGCCTGTAATCCCAGCACCTCTGAAGCTGCGGCAGGTGGCTTACTGCAACTTTCATGCCATCCTGGGCTACGAAGTGAGTTCAAGGCCAGCCCAGCCTGCATAGTAAAACCCTGTCTCAGAAAGATAAAACATAAACAAATAAACAATCATTGCAAATACAGTAAATAATGAAACTTCAAATATGATAAGATAGAAGAAACAAACATATTATTTGACATAACCACAAGTAAGACAGGAAAGTGATAGAAACAAGTACATACTTTCAAATAATAACTCTGAATGGAAATGGTCTTCATTATCTAATTGAAGGATGCAGCCTGGCTCAATGGATGAAAAACAGGAGACCCACCCAATGCTTCCTACAAGAAATTCACCTCACCTACTCATACCCAGATGGTGAGTAAAAGAATGAAAATTGACTTTAACTAATGGAACCCAAACTCAAGCTGGAATAGCTATACCTGTATCTGACAAATAACTTTACAACAAGATTAGTTAGAAGAGACAAAGAAGGTCACAATATGTTGATCAAGGGATCAATTTTCCACAAGGATATAACAATTATAAATAGATGACATGAAACGTTGTAGCACTCTTTTTGTAAAACCAATGCTACTAGGCATAAAGGAAGCATTCACACCCAAAATAATAACTGCAGGTGACTCAATGCCACACTCTCCCAAATAAATCAATCATTCAGAAAAAAATGAGCAAAGTTATGTCAGAATAAAACTACATTATAGTTTATAGATCAGATAGACTTAATAGACATCTGCAGAACATTTTCACTAACAGGTGAAGAATATACGTTCTTTTCATCAGCACTTCCTTTTCCTCTGCTTCCTGATGAGCATGATGTGTGCAGTGCTCTCTGCCAGGCCCTTCCATCATGCTGTTTATGCTTCAGAGCCAGTCAACCATGTACTGAACCCACTGAACCTCTGAGCCAAAATAAAGCTCTCCTCCTTTAAATTGCGGATGTTTCTCAGCAATGAAAAAGTGACTAATCTTGAAATTGGTACCAGGACTGGGACTAATACTGTAACTGTACCTAACCATCTAGTTCAAAAAACTATGGAACTGCTTTTTAGGAAGAATTTGGAAAGCTTTAGAGACGAGAAGTTTGAAAATGTTGAGAATAGCACTTGATCTTCCATACTGGTCGCAGCTCAGGAGACCAGAATGCTGACAGGCACGCAGAACATAAACCCTAGGCTCAGGTGGTTTTAGTTGGGAACAAGGTCTCCTGTAGCAAAGGGAGTACAGAGAGTGTGTGTTACGCTCTAGTTGAAAATCTGTCTGTGTTTTTCCCATGCTTTGAGACTTCGTGAGAAACTAAGAATAAGAGCACTGTACTAATTAATCTGGTGGAGGAAATTTTAAGTCACTCCAATGTGCAAGCTGTGGTATGGACACTGTTCAGTGTCTTTAGCCTGATCTACAGAGAATCAGAGAGAAATAGCAGAAATGGTAGAGGCATGAAAAGTGTGTTTTGCCAGAAGGGCAAATGCAAAAATGTTTACCAGAAACATAGGAAGACTTCATCTCAAAGAGAAAGAGAGAGAACGAGAGAGAGAAAGAGACAGAGAAAGAGGATGAGAGAGAGAGAGAGAGAAGCATAAACAGGACAGTGGTCACCAAAGACTGGGGACAGGACCTGTAGTGGATAAATGTCTTCTTAAAGCACACAGGGTAATGAGTAGACTGGAGAATTATTAATAATCGATCTCACAGCTTAGCAATAGGTAATAACATTGTCTGTACACAGTGGTATCTCAGGTCAAGGACTTAATTTGTTCCATGATTCTGGGGAAGATGACTGTATCTGTGTTCATTATTCAAGGCAGGCTTTGCAAACAGAAGCCAAATTTGCTGGATGCTTCTGTTTGTGAATTGAATTGTTCATGAACAGCAGTGTTTGTGAAACGAGTTGCCCATGTTTTGTTCCTGGCAGATCAAATTGGTAAAAGAGTAGATTATAAATGTCCTCACTATAAAACATGTAAGCATGTAAGGTGATGGGCATTTTAATTAGTTAGATTAATTTATCTAGTTATGAATACATTTATGAAAACATCACATTTTGCCCTATAAATATATACAACTATCCTTTGTCAATTAAAATAAAATAAACTGCGGCAAAGTAGACATAGCCTAAGATTTTCCATTTCAACCATTTGCAAGTGTTCAGGTCACTGGACGAACGATGTGTCCATCAGCAGGCAGCCGGTGCTGCTCCATAGATCGAGGTAGAAAATCTCACCCAATAAGAAGCCATTCCTACTCCTCCTTTTCTTCCTCCTCCTTCTCCTCCTGCTCTTCTACCTTCCCTCCCCAAGGGAGCCTTTAACCCACTTTCTGTCTCTAAGGGTTTATCTAATCTGGGTATTTCACAGGACAAGAGTCTTGCTATATTCATCTGACTTCTGTCACTTAGAATAGTGATTTTCAGATTTATAACATAGCATGAAGCAGAACTTCATTGATTTTCATGACTGAGGAACATTTATTCCTGTGGGTAGACCATGTTTTGTTCCTGGCAGACTTTTACTGCTCAGAAGTTTTTTTTTTTTTTTGGAGTTGGGGTGACATCAGGGCCTTGCAGATGGTGGGCGATCGATCTATCACTGAACGACACCCCAAACCCCATAGTGATTTTTAAAAACATTTGTTTGTTAACATCCCATTCTTTAGCCATAAGGAATCTGAGGGCTCAGGGTGGAGAGTGTAGACCCAGGGTCTAAATGTGCTCAGGGTACTTGAGTGGGAGAAAGGGGGCTGAGGTAGGACCAAGAAGCTTTCTGGGATGGAGGAGGTGGGAAGGGGGAGGAGCTCTGACTCCTGTGATCCAGGCCCAAGGCAGCCTTTCTGGGATCCAATATGCCATTGGACTTCAGTTCAAAACACAGATTCCAACAAAAAATTGTTAAGAGTTTCACCATGGCAGCCTTAGGGCTTCAGATGCCAATGTGACACCCTTCAGGGTCCCAAGCCTGTGCCCCATCACCTTCTGCTGTGTACCCAGGAACCTGGTGTGGCTGCACAGACACCTGGAGAGGCAGAGGAACCAGTGTTGCTGGGAAGTTGGGCTGTGGGTGACCCAGAATTTGCAATCTCGGGAGACAGAGCCATAGACCAGGGGTTGGGGGCATTTTCTGACCTTGGGCTCTCATCTCTGCGTGCAGGAGATGCTTGCCTGGGACAGAATGAGTGAGCTGGTGGGTGAACAGGAGCCCCTCGAGCTGGCCACTGCTCCCCATTCCCCTGGGGGCCCCTCTCCCAAGACACCCTGCCTGAGGCTGGTCCAGGACAGCTTCTTCCTGGTGCACCAAGTCCCTCCTGGGCCCCTGCCCTGCCACCCCCGACTGTTGAAAGGAGAAGTCAGAATAGGGATCTATGAGGACAGTGCATTTCCTGAGGTCCTTCCCCTGTGACTGTCAGTGCCCTACTTCCAGGCCTTCTGTGCAGACGTCCTTGGCAAGGAACAAAGTCAAAGCCAGAGGGTCCCAGGACCTACTGGTCCCTCCCTGCCCTGATGCTGCTCCTGGCCCTGCTGCTGCTCCTGCTGGGGGCGGGTGAGTGAGGGGAAGCCCGGGTCTCTCGGGTGGGGGCTGGGATGGAGCTGAGCCTCTGTGTCCCCTCAGGGTCTTTACAGGCAGATCAAGGGTACCAGCTGTCAGTCCGGAAGTCAGTGACCGTGCAGGAGAACCTGTGTGCCCTGGTGTCCTGCTCCTTCTCCTACCCGCAGGGTGGCCGGAGCCACTCTACCCCCACTTATGGCTACTGGTACCGGCAGCATGACACTTGCAAAGTTAATCCCACAAGAGATGAACTTGTGGCCACAAACGACCTAGGGAAGAAAGCTGCAGTGAGGACCAAATCTCGTTTCCAGCTCTTAGGGGACCCCGGGGCTCACAACTGCTCCCTGAGGATCGCAGGTGCCCAGAAGGGGGACAGTGGAATTTACTATTTTCGAGTGGAGGCAGGAGGAATGAAGTACAGTTATGCGAGTCAGATGCTCACCGTGACTGTCACAGGTAAGGAATTTTCCCTCCAAAAAGACAAAAGGGATGGATGAGCCCTTAGGGACACAACGTTCCCCTGTCCTGCTGTGGAAAGATTAACAGAGTGTGGGACACCCAGGGCTCGGGAGTCTGACTCAGAGACACACACCGTGCTCTCTGGGCCTGTCCTGTCCTTGTCTCCTGCCCAGAGCTCACACAGACCCCGGACATCCACATCCCGGAGCCACTGGTGTCCGGTCACCTCAGCCGCCTGGTGTGCTCCATGCCAGGAACCTGCAGTGGGGCCACGGCCCCCAGATTCTTCTGGACCGGGGCTCCCCTGACACCACCAGGGTCAGGATTCAGGTCCCACAGTACCTCAGAGATCCTGCTCAGGCCCCGCCCTGAGGACCACGGCACTCGCCTCACCTGTCGGGTGGTCTTTCCTATAACTCTTGTGACCAAGGAGAGGACTGTCGAGCTCAGTGTGTCCTGTGAGTTGCTGCGGGTTCTAGGGGGCAGAAGGAATGGGGTGCAATGGTCAGAGTGTCTGTGTCCCCCAGAATCCTAGGCTGAATCCTGAGCTGCAGGGGAGGGTGATGGAGGTGGAGTGGGAGGCTGGTGGGGCACAGCTGGGCGGCCTCCTGCACAGGACGGGTGCACCTGTCCCGGGGCCCAGAGACACCCTGTCCCTCCCACCGCGTCAGGGCACAGGCAGAAGGTGCAGTGGACGAGGCGGGCCTCGGGCCTCGCCTGTCACCGCGTCTGCCTGTGCCTGCACCTCGGGCTGGCGGCCTCCTGAACTGCAGAGATCAGTTTCTGTGCTGATCAGCCGCCACTGCGGGGTCTGTGGGAGCAGCGGGGGCTGCGGCAGAGCAGCTGAGCTGCAGTTCAGAGACCACAGAGCCCAGGGCACCCACGTAGGACGTCAGCCCCCTGTGCTGCTTCCCCTTTTGTTTCGGGGGCTCCTGGGGTGGTGGTGAGGAGGTCGGGCCAGCTGCCCACCCAGCCCTCACTGCGTCTCTGCTTCCAGATCCTCCTCAGAGCCTGACCATCAGTGTCACCACAGCAGGTGACAGAGGTAGGTGGCACGTCCCTCTCCAGGGGTGGCGGGTAGATCTGTGCTCACAGAGCCCAGAGCCATCTGCAAGTCAAACGCAGGAGTTCACGATGGGAAGTGGGGAGCTGCTCTCTCTTTTGCAGGGCGAGAAAACTATTTTTGTCCCACACATGCAGCTAGACGGAGGCACCGCGGCCTAAACCCTTGGCACGCAGCAGCGGGGCACACGGGGCCATGGAGCCGCTGCAGTCCTGACAGCCCCTGCACCTCAGTCTCTGTCTCCCTGGACAGAGCCAGGCCGCTGGTGTCTCTTCTTCTTCCCTCACTGTCCCTGAGGTTTCCCAATCACGTCTGCATCTCCCACGATGTTCCCTTCACCCCGTTGCATTCAGGGAACCATAATGGAAAAGGATCTTTTTGTTCGACCTTTCATTTATGTACTTCGATGAGATTCATCTAATGTGGATTCAGCCCAGTTGGGTTTCTTTTCATGGTGGTGGGGACAGAACCCAGGTTCTCATGAGCCCGTAGGTGGCATTCGTGGGCGTCTCAGAGCAGGGCCACACCGATGCCCTCGGAATCCAGAGTGCACCCTTCACTCCAACAGAGCCCTGTGTCATCGCCCTGTCTTTGCTGCTCTGCCTGCTGCCCCCAGGGAGGCGCCCCTCGGGCATTTGCTCTCAGTGGGGCGGCGCTCGGCCTCCGCGGGCGTCCAGCTTCTCCATGCATCCATCCATCTCCATGCGTCCAGTGCCCCATGCTTTCGTCTCTGTCGTGGCCACTTCCTCTTCCTGCTGGACGATGTCACAACATCTGCAATGACTTCCGTGGGTGTCCACGCATTTTCCTGGGGACCAGGGTGGCTCCACATTTGGCTGCTCTGAAGGTGGCGGCTGGGGACATCGCTGTCCTCAGTCTGTGTGGTGCTCTGTTTCAGTCCCCGGGCTCCGTGTCTATGGCGGAACTGCGGGGACACAGGTGATGGGGACCTGGGGGTGGCTGCTCTGCCTCCTGTCCTGGATGTTTCCCTGTGGGCCCTGACTGTGTCCTTCCTGTGTCACTTCCACTGCGTGTCACTGTACCACAGTGCCACAGTTCACTTCTTCAGTCTGCTCTTGGTGGCGTCTGCGATGGTTTGTCCGATCTCCGCACTGTGAACGTTCCCTGCTGAACCCGCACCCCGACTTCTCAAGGGCGATGCTGTTCTTACTCTGCTGAGCATCGTGAGCCTTTGGGGCTCTGGTGGCCTTGGGGATTCTGATCGGGAGGCTGGGCAGGGGCTGAGGTCCTCACCTCTACTCGGTGCACAGGGATCTCTCTGGGGAGCAGTGGAGGCTGCGAGAGCTGACGCAGGTACAGGAGCTCTGGGGTTCACACCCGGAGCCACAGGATTGGGTCCCAGTGAGGCAAATCCCTGGCAGCAGGAGACAGGAGCAGGACAGACTCGCTCTGGAGACCCCTGGAGAGACTGTCACTCCCTGTCACCTCTGACACAAGGACGGGTTCCTGGGGAGAGCCTGCAAGGCCCCCATGCTCTGAGCAGCTTGCTTCCTGTGTGCATTCAACCCCACCTGCTTATGCCAAGGGCTGGGGGACAGAGCAGGACAGGCGGCATCAGGCCCTAAGGGCCTTGGAAGAACTGATGATTACATTTTGGATATTTGAGCAAAAGAAGGCTTGGCAGGTGGTGATTAGTTCCAGAAGGAGAGCAAAGTGGACCTGGATAAATGGATCACAGGTACCCTGGGACACCTGAAGGGTCCCTGCAGCAGTGGGTGGATGGATGCAGAGAATGAGGAAGATTTGTGCTGTGGGATGTAACCCGGCCACGCTGCTGAACACCACGCTGACTGGAGCTGCACTCGGTCACCCATGGCAAGGTGGTGCCCAGCGAAAAAAGCCAGACGGGAGCTTCGTGCAACCCGAGGCAAATCTGTAGAGACACATGGGGCAGTTGTTGCCCAGGGCTGGGATGGGTGGGTTGGGAAGATGACTGGGGCGCCGGCCTTCTCTCTGGGGAGATACGAGTCTTCTAAAATTGTGACAGTTGATGCAGAACTCTGTGAATGGACCAACGTCCCGGAAGCACACACGTTAAACTGTGCACAGACGGACGCACATGATGTGTGAAGTGTAAGTAAGTGCACATGCAGACTTTCTGAACAGAGCCCCAGTCGCAGAGGAAACAGTTCTAATCATCAAGAAATGAGACCGTGTTAAATTAAACAGCTTCTGCACAGCAAAATAAACAGCCAACAGAGTGGAAAGGCAAACTACAGACGGGAGGACATTTTACAGCGACAGAAGACTCAAAGCCAGAATGTACAGGAACTAAAACAATTGGAGCCTCCAAAATGCCAGGCCAAAGCAAAAACTGTGGAATGCAATGCACAGACCCTTCACAGAAGTACAAATGGGAAAAAAACGTGAACAAATGCTCAACAACCCTGGTAATTAGAGAAATGGAAATCAAAAGAATACAGATGCCATCTGACCCCCATGTCACATAGTGTAATCACGGACTTTAAAGCCTGCTTTGGAATTATTGGTGGAGACCCCTCACCCCTCACCAGTAATGCAGAGGGCAGGAACTGGGTGTCAGAAACTCAGATTCAGCTCAGTTCTGTGTCTCTGTGGTTGTCTGGGCCCCTGGCTCTGCATCTTTATTTTAATCTCTGTTTCTGTCTGTCCAGCCCTGGATATTCAGAGAAATGGTTCCTACCTGGAAGTCCAGAAAGGCCAGCTCCTGCGGCTCCTCTGTGCTGCTGACAGACGGACCCCTGCCATGCTGACCTGGGAACTGGGGGGCAGAGTTCTGTCTCGGTCACCTTCCTCAGGAACCAGACCCCTAAAGCTAGAGCTGCCTGGGGTGAAATCTGGGGATGCAGGGCGCTACACCTGCCGAGCAGAGGATAGGCTGGGCTCCCAGAACCGCACCCTGGACCTCTCAGTGCAGTGTGAGTGACCAGAGCCGACTGTTCTGGGACGGACATGGTGGGGACAGGGGAGGTGGAGGTCCCAGGGTTCTGAGGGGGCTGGAACCTCAGGCCTGTAGGACGAGGCTTCTCATCTGCCTGCATGGATGGGCAGTTGGTGTTGGGGACCTAGTGGGTGACTGTCCTTCCTTCCTCCTCCCCCTGCTGGATGGATTCTCTGCTCAGAGAGAAGCCCCAGCCCCTCCAGAGTCACTTCCCCGTCTACATTGCAGATCCTCCCGAAGACCTGAGAGTGACGGTGTCCCATGCAAACAGCACAGGTAGGAGGGGCAGAGGGCCCAGGGCCTTGTGCTGCCCAGTTGGTACAACCCCACACTGATTTTGCCTCTTCCCTTCCAAGCCCTGGAAATCCTCGGGAATGGCACGACGCTGCCCGTCCTGGAAGGCCAGAGCCTGCGCCTGGTGTGTGTCACCCACAGCAACCCCCAAGCCAGGCTGACCTGGGCTCAAGGGACACGGACCCTGAGCCCCTCGTGGCCCTCAGCCCCTGGGGTCCTGGAGCTGCCCCGGGTGCAGATGGAGCATGAAGGGGAAGTCACCTGCCATGCAGAGAACCCGCTGGGCACCCGGAGCGTCTCCCTGAGTCTCTCTGTGCACTGTAAGTGGGGAGAAGACCCACAGGACCTAGGAAAGGGGACACCTGTGACCCTCCTCCACCCTCCCACTGATGGGCCCAGCTGCTGGGCCCTGCTGCTCCTGGGAGGCTGAGGGTCTGGGTTGCAACTGCTCCTCCCGTGCCTGGCCTCCACAATCCTTGAACTGGTGGCTCTGAGAGACGCTCCTGGGAGGAACAGCAGCAGCGCCTCCTTCAGTCACCTTCTGGGGTCCTGGGCCAACAGCTCCCTGAGCCTCACAGGGGCTGAGCTCTGGCCTCAGCCTCAGCTGGGAAGCACAGAATGTGCCCGGGGTCTGGAGCGCCAGTGTCCGTCACCTACCAAGTCTCGTGCCAAGGGTTGTGGTCTTAGGGAGGAGGGAGGTGGATTTGAGGAAGGATAAGGCCCAGGGCTGTCTGAGACGGGTTGGGTCTGGAAATGGGGATTCATCATGGTCTGTGTTCCTTGGCTCTCAAATGATGGAGAACATCGCAGTGGGAGCCGTGCAGGAAGAGTTTGAGAGCTGCAGACTTGGGCGGTGACTCGGTCTCAGTTGTGCTTCTGTGCAGGGAAGCCAGAGCATCGGGGTAGATATGTGCTCGCAGCATTTGGGGGAGCTGCTGTCGCTGCTCTGCTTTCTCTCTGTGCCTGTGTCATCCACTCCAGGTGAGTGTGGTCCTGGGACAGAGGGCTGTGTGTGTGTGTGTGTGTGTGTGGTCAGGATTGCATTTGGGAGAACTGCAGTTTGGTGAGAGGAACAGAGCACAATTCTGTGTGCCCCCCCTCATCCCGGCCACCCTGAGTGTCCTCAGGTCTCACTCTGGAGCTGACCTGGTAAGAAGTGTCCCTCACCTCAGTAGCCTCAGCTGGTTGACCAGTGTCTTTCAAGCAGGGACTGCAGTCCTGCTGAACACTGTGAGCCAGGGAAAGGGGCAAAGTCCCATCTCCTCCCTCAGGAAGAAGACCTTTAAGACGGACGTGGCAAGGACAGTGGCCACAGAGAAAGACGCACCCTGTGCCCTGTGTCCTGCTTGTGGGGTGAGTGAGGAGCCCATGAAAAACCATGGCCACATGTTTTGTGATGACTCCGGGATTCCTGATGCCTGTACAGGTTTTCCCTCTTGGGTCCCCCAGTCTCGAGGCCAGAATCCTCCCCTTGCCAAGCTCACTCTCCCCTCCTCCAGGACATACAGACTTGGGGGTCTCCAGGGCCTCCCTCATTCTA
>RJWM01044521.1:0-13233 GCA_004363535.1 Dasyprocta punctata | reverse complement strand
AAACTGGTTTTCTATATGCCATAAACTAAAACTAGATCCATGCCTATCACCATACACTAAAATAATGTCAAAATGGATCAAAGATCTGAATATTAAAACAGAGACACTAAACTTATTAGAAGACAGCGTAGGTAAAAATCTTGATGACATAGGATTGGCTAGAGAGTTCATGAACAAAAATCAAATTGCATGGGAAACACTTCCCAGAATCAACAACTGGGATCTCATCCTACTAAAAAGTTTTTGCATGTCAACGGAAATCTCTAACAGAGTGATAAGAATACCCACGAATTGGGAAAATATCTTAGCCAATTGTCCATCAGACAAAGGACTTCTATCTAAAACATATAAAGAATTGAAATCAGGCCCCTAAAATTCAAGGACCCAATCCAAAAGTGGGCATCTGAGATGAATACACACTTCTCAGAGAAAGAAACACAAATGGCAAATAAATATATGAAAAAATGTTCAACATCCATGGTCATTCGGGAAATGCAAATTAAAACAAGACTGAGATTCCATCTCACTCCAGAAAGAATGGACAAGATTAAAACATCAACCAACAACAAATGCTGGAGGGTCTGTGGGGAAAAAGGAACTCTTCTCAACTGTTGGTGGGAGTGTAGACTGGTGTAAACACTGAAAATCAGTGTGGAGATTCCTCAAGCAGCTAGGATTAGAGATCTCATTCAACCCAGCTATTCCTCCTCTGGGCATTTTCCCAGAAGAATTGAAAACATCATACCACAGTGATATCTGTGCACCCATGTTTATAGCAACCCAATTTGTAATAGCCAGATTTTGGAAACAACCCAAGTGCCCATCAATCAAAGAATGCATAAAAAAGATGTGATATTTTTATACAATGGAGTACTATTCAGCTATTAAGAAAGATTGCATTGAGACTTTTGTAAGTAAATGGTCACGACTTGAGACCATACTCGTAAGTGAGATAAATCAGACCCACATGTGTAAATACCGTATTGTCTCCCTAGTGTAAGAAACGGAAAAGTATATATGATCCAAAATCTATAATAAATGCTACGTAAGGGTAAAAAACAGCTCAAAGAGCAAAAGTAATTGGGAAGGGAAAAGGCGGAAAGAGAAAAGGGGAGAAGAAAATATATAAACCTGTATGTGTGTATATGTAAGATAACTAACATGAACACAGTGCTGAATGTATTCGTTATTGAGAAAGAACAATTGATACTCATATGATTAGATCAATTTTAAATGTCTATATCTGTTAATGTAAAGAACCATTTTAAAGATAACGATATGCAATATTATAACCATTGTCAAGTTTCTATCATCCAGTTTTGTAAACCTACGATGTTACTGTTGTGCATTTACTCTACTCGTTTGTTTGTCTGTTTTTCCTGTTGTCTTTGTAATATGTGTCTTTTTCTTCTTCACTTAAATAAAAAATAAGCTATCTCTAGTGGGGCATGCGTATAATCCTAGTGTGTCGAAGGCTAATGCAAAAGAAAAATTAACGGAAAGCATATCAATAATATTACACTTGCATTAAAGATCTGCTTACTACTTCATAAGAAAAAATATTTCTGTACCATGTATGAGAAGTAAGGTAATAAATTTATCTTTAAAATAACAGCTATAACTGCCGCATCCTTTTCTAGCCATGTTCTGCTGACAACATTCAAGCATGGGAAGAAAATAGACCCATGTTCTGCTGACAAAGTCCAAACATGGAAAGAAACATAGACCCATGTTCTGCTGACAAAGTCCAAACATGGAAAGAAAGATAGACCTATGTTCTGCTGACAAAGTCCAAACATGGAAGGAGGACATTTTCTAAGAAGAGGCTGCAGCATAAAAATTGGCTTTGTGGGAATGGGTTAATGTTTCTTGGGAACTATTGTGTTAACTTGTGCTCTGATCTAGTTTGGAAAATTTATCTTCTTTCTTTCCCATGCACAAAATCAATCAACAAAGTACAGACTACCTAAGAACAAAAGGATAGTTAATAAAATGTTTTTCTACAATTAATGTTGTAGTGGTCTGATACCAACTCAGACTGATGAGGCCGAGGCCAGAGTAGACGTTTGAGAGCCTTTAATGATAATAATGACCAGCTGACTGGGGCAGCCTGGGTACCTCCATGCAGAGAGGCTGACATGCTGCTATGTTCTGTCTTTTAAGAGAGACAAGGTAAATAACACATCCTTGCAGCTGTGAGAACATTGCAGGGGAATAGGGGGGGCTAAATCATGGCTGAATATGGTCTTATGTTTTGCACCCTTTTACCTGAGAGAATATCACAATGGAACATTTAGAACAATTCGACCCCCTATAGTACATTAGACCTCCCTAAGTCAAGATTGATATTTTAAAACAATTATTGAGATTTTTTGCCATAGGTAAATGTAGAAACTTGATTCAACGAATTGAAAACCAGTCAGTAATCTATTAGTAGCCAAAACATGCTTCATAGTCTTTAACTAAGTATAAACTTTCTGTCTATGCTGACAAACCATGTAGGCTGAAGAAACATGTAATCACAGAAACCATGTAACCATAGAAACACCTGTTGATCTCATTCTTGTTATCTAAGCTTTCAACCCTTGCCAGAAAAAAAGTACAAATTATTCTGTTAGAGCTTGCAAGGTAGTAGTACTAGCAGTAGTAGTAGTAGAAGCAATAAATGAAGCAGATTCATGCAGTCTCTGAGCTGTTTGTGTGTCTGTTCTCTACACGCCGATGCTCAGCGCACCTTTGGGAACGCTGTGGACCTAGCCTGGCTGGACCGTGGCAGGTGGCGCCTGAACAGGGACCTGGAGGTTAGTCTATCTTTTTTCTCAGGCTGAGATAAGGCTCTCGTCAGTGGGTGATGCAGACCCCTCGGCAGGATCAGCCCAAATGAAATGGGGCGAGTAATGTGACAATCAGAATCAAAAGCAAGAGGGCTTTTTATTGATATTAGTAGACATATGTCAGGAAAATGGGACATAAAGTTCTCCAATAAACAGTTAAAATATTGTTTTGATTTAAATCATGAAATGGTTTGCCTTGCTAAACAGGTAGATGAAAAAACACTATGTAGTGGACATAGGGTTCCTAGTTACACTGGTTTAAATGAGAAAAAAAAAAGGAAGAGAATGAGTCCTCTGAGTCATCTGAGGAGGATGACTCTCAGGAGGAGGACAAACAAGGTGAACAGCTTCCTTTGGATTTTGACACTGAGTTAGAGGAGGAAGCTGCCAAATATCATCATGATGAAATATTTTTAAATATAAAGAAGGCTAATAAACTTAGGAAAAATAAGAATACAGGACAATCATATAGTAAAAATCCTCAGATTTTGCCAACTCGAGTAGGATTTTTGGGAGCTGTTAAGCAGGCAAAGAGGGCTAAAGATAAGGATTTCCATTGTTACCCAGTTTTATTTGGAGAAGGGGATGACCCCCCTCAATGGGAGCCCCTTCCTTTCAAATTATTAAATTGGCAGTCAAAGACTTTGGTCCTACTGCACCTTGTACTTTACAGTTGGTAGACACTAGCTTGCGAGTGGATGACTCCTTATGATTGGCAACAAACTGCAAAATCCTGTATGTCACCTGGAAATTACTTGTTATGGAAAGCTGATTACAAAGAGAAGGCTAAATTTCTGATTCAACAGGGGGTTTTACAGCAAGGTCGTGGTGGTTTAACTATGTCTATGTTAATGGGAATGGGAGAATATCTTCTTCCCTAGGCCCAATTAAAACTGATGTGCGCCATTCTAGGGGAAATCTCTAAACTTACAGTTTCAGCTTGGAAGCAGCTGCCTTCAGCTTACACTAAAACTACCTTTTTAAGCAATATTAAACAGGGTCCTTAAGAGCCTTATGAAGATTTCTTGGCAAAATTGGAAGAAAACATCCAAAAGGTTATATTAAATGTAGAGGCAACAGAAATGATTTTGAAACAATTGGTTTTTGAAAATGCTAATCTCACATGTCAAGCTTTGCTACGTCCTATACGTAGAACGGGAAGAATCAGTGATTATATACAGGCTTGCCTGGAGGCTTCCCCTGCTTATGTGCAGGGAGTTGCCACGACTGCAGCCCTAAAGGGAAAAACTTACAGTCAGTTTTTAAAGGAGGTCCACAATGGTAATAAACAAAATGGTAATAAGATAAATACTGGTAAAGGCTGCTTTAATTGTGAAAAAATGGGTCATGTAAGAAAAAATTGCCCTGAAGATAGCGGTGGATCAGAGGAAAACAAGGAACAGCACCCTAATAAACCAAATTCTCCATGTCCAAAATGCCCAGAAGATGGTAACAAACAATAAAACCAGAAGTCTAAATAGATAAGAGTATATGCTAAGTCCTACGATAAAAGTATGTTAATTATAGATAAGATTTTGTCCTTTCCAAATTCTTTTATGAGATCTCTGCTAATTGACCTACAATAAATCTGACTAGTCTATTTATAATTATAAATTCTATGATCATAAAAGTTAGATTAATTCAATTTGGCTAGAATATATTTGAGTGCACTCTGATTATGTAAGATGTTTGTCGGTCTGGCTGTGTATCTGTCTGGTTGTCTATTTTGTAAACAGTTGTTCCTTTTTATTTTGAGCTCAATAATTTTTCTCCTTTTTTTACATTCTTGGATCATTTGATCAAAGTTTAATTTGGATAATAGACTTAAAAAGCATGCATTCACCTGGGTTCCCATTTAGTTCAAATGCTGCTAAGATTGGTTGTGTAAAAGTAATGTATATTGTTGTTCATAAAACTTGAGAGTCTCTCATTGTTCAAAAATAATATGTTAAATGTTGTAATTGGAATTGTCTTAAATAAAAATATATATATTATTAAGATGATTATTAAACAAAATCCCTTGGGGTGAGGGGGGATTGCTGGACAGGACTTTGATTGATGAATAAGAAAGTGGCCAACTGGTAACATTTTTAACCAGCTTTTGTTCATTGATTGGAGGCTCCAGTGATCTGCATAGCCTTAAGGGAGACACCCCCAACTAAAGTTATATAAAATATTATTGTAATATGTTCACATTGGTCATCATCAAAATAATAATAATAATAATAATAATAACACAATAAAGTTTTCATTTTAAAATGCCCATACAAAGGTTTTCATACAATTATGATAGATTGCTATTAACTCTATGGTGTATTTATGTATTCATGCTTCCGGATGTACAGACTTTCCAAAATGTAAAACAGGGATTGTTTATGGTGACAATATTTTGTTTCAGATTCAGACCTCAGCCTATAACAAAACTTATGAGATGTACATCACACTAAAGGTAAACAAGTTAGGTAAAAGGTTTTTTATATTACATAGGAATGATTGATCAAAAAGGGATATCTTATGTTTAAATATATATATATATATATATATATATATATATAAAAATTCAAGTGTGCTAAAAATGTGTCTCCATTTTTACCATTATTAACGTATAATGTATCCTCTTTTTATAAATAAGTATTGAAATAGGAAGAAGCCAAATGAAGCTGAAATGAATTTGAATGAATTCTTTAACTTTAAATAAATGCTGTATTCAGAACAGGAAATACTGTTTCTCACTATGCACGTCTAAAATCGAGACAAGATTGCTAAAAATTTTAAATCACTTTAGGATCCACATAAATCAATTGTAGACTGCTTCAACTGTTTCTCTGGTCTGAACAATGAATATAAGCCTTCTCCTTTTTCAACCTTCCACCTCTTGATTTTGTTACTTATGACATTATCAATATATTGCCAAAGTTTATATTACTATGTTGTTTCTTAATTATTAGATATATTTAAAAGTGATTCAATAGTCACTTAAGATTTTCCAGGTATCCTCCTTTTTCTTATGTTTCAGTCATGTCTTAGTAGCTGAATTTTATTCTCAGAAGAAGGTCATATGTATTTTTGTTTTAGTTTGGTTTGATTTTAAAGAACAATGCATGGGTGAGTATTCTTCAGATTTTTTTTCATGATCGAAGACATCTATCTGCTGCACTATTGTAGTTGTATAACTTGTATAAATAAATGCTTTGTATATTTTAGAGGCCTATAAAAATGTGTCATCATAATTGTCATGTTACAACATTAAGTATGGTTTTGATTTCTATTTTCTGTGTAAAATATATAACAGTTTGTCAACATTCTACAGGTATTCAAATGTTAGAACATCTATGGTTGTTTTAAAAAATAATGGTTCTATTTTATGTTATAAAATGTTTGATATTTAGATAAGATGATAATGTTATGCTTTCTGCCTCTACTACATTGTACTGTTAACAATCTTTTTTTTTTCTGGATGTTCAACTACTGAGATTTAGAGACAAACATTTGGAGAGACAGATGTGCTAAGAGGATAGCCAATATTTTGGCCCTAGCCCTCCAAGTTCAGTGAGGACCCAGGACACTACAGAACCTCTGCTATGACTCCCAGTGCTCAGTGAGTCCTTGGTTTTATGATCAAGGAGACTATGAGACAACAGAGGAAAGTGATCATCGATGTGTAGTGTGCCTAAGGAGAGTCACAGGAGAGAAAATCTAGGCTTTCACAGAAAGCAACTTGGTCAAGCAATGTCTGTGACTCATCCAAATGGCTGACACTGACAAGAACTAAGAGGTGCTATGTAGGGGTCCAAGACATTTCTTGAGATTTAACTGATCTTGATAGATAACAAATATTGATAGTTTTAAAAACAGGTCTCACTTTAACTTGGTCTTGAATATCCTGCAGAAAACATACAACTACTACAGGTATATAAACAATGCTAAAGGACTATATTATAGAAGAAACTCAAATCACTAACATCTGACAATTGCCAGCTACACTGGTAGCTGACTACAATTATGGATTAATGGGTTACAAAGGGTTGCAATTGTGGAATATGGGACTTTTGGGCCATTGCCTTCTGGAACTTTAGGTTTAACAACCTAGCTCCAGTTCTAAAGCAGGATTAAGTGTGCTTCCTGGAATAGTAGATTCAGACTATCAAAGAGAAATGAAAGTAATGGTTAATGCTCCAAAAAAGACAAGTCAACTTTTTCTGGGACACAGAATTGCACAATTGATCCTTCTGCCCATGATTACAAACAATAATAAAGTTCTTATGCTTCAAAGAAATGATCAAGGTTTTGGATCTTCTGATATAATAGCTCGGGTACAAAAATTACAACATCAAAGACCTATGAAAGAAATTATAGTAGAGGGAAAAACAATTATGGGACTCATAGATACAGGAGCTGAAGTCTCCTGTATAGCTAAAAAAGACTGGCCTGCTGCTTAGCCTACAACTCACAGTCATTCATCCCTTATTGGTTTAGGGGTGACTACAAACATTGCTTGTAGCTTGAGTGTACTTCATTGGAAGTTGGGAAAATTAAATGGGACATTTCAGCCTTATGTCATTCCACCCTTACCATTCACTTTGTTGGGGAGAGATTTTCTCTCTCAGGTCAATATGTTGTTGGAAATTTCTGAAGTTGATGAACCAGCTTCTTTTTATGACTAGGGCCACTGCTCCCTACTAAGTGATTCAATCCAATGGTATTCAGATGAGCCGATGTGGGTGGAACAGTGGCCTCTTAATCAGAAAAAATTACAAGCAGCTACTCAGTTAATAAATGAACAATTACAATTGGGACATATAGAGCCTTCAAATAGTCCATGGAATACACCTATTTTGTTATCAAAAATAAATCAGGAAAATGGAGACTATTACAGGATCTAAGAGCTATTAATAAAACTATGATTACCATGGGAGCTCTTTAACCAGGATTGCCCTCACCTGTGGCAATTCCAAAAGACACCTTTATATGTGTAACAGACTTACAGGACTGCTTCTTTTCCATGCCTTCAGATCCTACAGATTGTAAAACGTTTGCCTTCAGTTTACCTTCACCTAATTTACAAAGGCCATATCAAAGATTTGGACCAGGCATATTACTAACTTCTGGGCGAGGATATGCTTGTGTGTTTTCACAGGATGCAGAATCACCAATTTAGATCCCTGACCAGCTCATCCATCCCTACCACGAAAAGAAAGATGATGCCACAGTGGCCACAGAAGGAGACCCCTTCCAGATTGACCCTGAATGAAGAAACAGAAGAAACAAAAGAAACCACTCAACTTAGTGTAAAAATGGCCAGGCTTAAACTTGATCCTTCCTCCTCTCTACAGACAAAATCCACTCGTTCAGCCATTATACCTATGTGGGGGCAATTAAAGTGCCTCTCTTCAGATGCTGAAGCAACGGTTTCCCTGAGAGGAGAACTTAAGATTCCAACTACTTTGTTCCTGGCAATGTTAGCATTGCTTGCCTGTCAGGTGTCTCATGTTTCAGCTCACGATTCTTATTAGGCCTATATTCCTGATCCTCCTCTTCTGCATCTTACTGCATGGGGAGAGAAAAACATAAAAGTATTTACTAATAATACAGATCTAATTAGAGGAATTCCAAATTCTTTCATTCCACATAAGACTACTTATAATTTAACCTTTGAAGGATTTTCAGATGATGTCCCTTTGTGGTTTGTTACCACAGGGCACCCCTTACCAGGATGCCTTCCTATTAATTACAGAACATTTGTTACTGATTCCCCAGGAAAAAACAACCTCAGATATGTGTGGACATTGAGTCTACTCACAATGGGATATCATACTTATAGTGAAACATATAAATATTACAAAATCAGATTCCATCCTACTCTTGGAATCTTGCATTACTAAATATCCAGATAAGGATTTGTACTGGAATACAATAAGAAAACTGGTTTTCCCCAGTAACTTGACTGTGGATTTGAACATGCTCTTAGTACTTTTAAGCCAGTGGGTACAAATATCACCATTATGGATTTCTCAGTTTCATCTCCAAATTTTATTTACACAAAGTATTTTTTTAAAAAAACTAATAAATTTGTGATTAATAATAGTTTACTTACATATGGAGAACCTATTCATAGGTGGTTCTCCCCAGGATGGGTGACACCTATCTATCAAAGCTTTTCTCTCAAAAATAACAAAACAAACTTGTATCCAGAATTGCTTAGCTACCACCAATATGGTGTTACTGTATAGACCAACTAGTAACAAACCTGATCCTTTAGCAATAACAGCTTGTGTAAATGCTCCACATGCTATTCTTGTAGGAAATGATAAAATTTTGAATATTACACTTACTAATTCTGTTTACCATGTTACATGTTCAGCTTGCTTGCTTACTAACTGTATAAACTCAGGATTACATAAAAGCTACAGTACTTTTCTTATTGTACATCAGTCATCACATGGTTTGATCCCAGTTAAGTTGGAAGATAAATGGTATGATAATTCAGGATACTATGTAATTCAGAAACAATCAACTTATGCAT
This sequence comes from Dasyprocta punctata, assembly GCA_004363535.1. Taxonomy (NCBI): domain Eukaryota; kingdom Metazoa; phylum Chordata; class Mammalia; order Rodentia; family Dasyproctidae; genus Dasyprocta; species Dasyprocta punctata. The sequence goes on along the minus strand of RJWM01044521.1, from coordinate 3,876 downwards.
CCTAAATGTTTTGTTGTAGCTCTTATTTTAGGAATTGCCGCTCTAATAAGTATACTTGCTTCTCTCACTGCTTCTACTATGGCTTTAGTACAAGAAATCCATACTGCTAATCATGTTAATGACTTGTCTCACAATGTAACAGTAGCCTTGACTATACAAGAGAAATTAGATAAAAAATTAGAAACTCAAACCAATGCCTTAGAAGGCACAGTTATATACATAGGTAATCAAATTCAAAACCTAAAAAACCCAATTAACAACCAAATGTCATACAAATTACAAATGGATTTGCATCACACCTTTCCCATATTCCAATTACCCAGAGCCATGGTATAAGGTAAAAAAATCATCTTCAGGGGTTATGGAGTAATACAGATATGTCTTTAGATATTAAACATTTAAAAGATAAAATTAGAGACATTAGTCGTGTCCCACAATTAAATGCTGGTAATGCTTTGACCGAGAGCTTGTACTCATCAATTCAAAATGTCGTTAACTCTGCCACCTGGTGGCTAACATTTGTTCATTTGAGAGTTTCCATCATAATAATTCTGATTATTATTTTTATTTTCCCAGTCATCTTCAGAGTAACCTTTTCTTCAATCAAGGCACTTCAAACTCAATTGGAAACTTTTAAATTAAAAAAATGAAAAAAGGGGAGATGCTGCATCCTTTTCTAGCCATGTTCTGCTGACAAAGTTCAAGCATGGGAAGAAAATAGACCCATGTTCTGCTGACAAAGTCTAACATGGAAAGAAAGATAGACCCATGTTCTGCTGACAAAGTCCAAACATGGAAGGAGGACGTTTTCTAAGAAGAGGCTGCAGCATAAAAATTGGCTTTGTGGGAATGGGTTAACGTTTCTTGGGAACTATTGTGTTAACTTGTGCTCTGATCCAGTTTGGAAAATTTCTCTTCTTTCTTTCCCATGCACAAAATCAGTAAACACAGTACAGACTCCCTAAGAACAAAAGGGTAGTTAATAAAATGTTTTTCTACAATTAATGTTGTAGTGGTCTGATACTGACTCAGACTGATGAGGTCAAGGCCAGAGTAGATGTTTGAGAGCCTTTAATGATAATAATAATGACCAGCTGGCTGGGGCTGCCTGGGAACGTCCATGCAGAGGGGCCAACATGCTACTATGTTTTGTCTTTTAAGAGAGACAAGGTAAATAACACATCCTTGCAGCTGTGAGAACATTGCAGGGGAATAGGGGGGCCAAATCATGGCTGAATGTGGTCTTGTGTTTTGCACCCTTTTACCTGAGAGGAGAATATCACAATAGAACATTTAGATCAATTCAACCCCCTATAGTACATTAGACCCCCCTAAGTCAAGATTGATATTTTAAAACAATTATTGAGATTTTTTGCCATAGGTAAATGTAGAAACTTGATTCAATGAATTGAAAACCAATCAGAAATCTATTAGTAGCCAAAACTTGCTTCAAGGTCTTTAAGTATAAACTTTTTGCCTATGCTGACAAATCATGTAGGCTGATGAAACATTTAACCACAGAAACCATGCAACCATAGAAACACCTGTTGATCTCATTCCTGTTATCTTTACTTTCAACCCTTGCCAGAAAAAAAGTACAAATTATTCTGTTAGAGCTTGCAAGGTAGTAGTACTAGCAGTAGTAGTAGTAGAAGCAACAAATGAAGCAGATTCACGCAGTCTCTAAGATATTTGCGTGTCTGTTCTCTATGCGCTGATGCTCAGCCCACCTTCGGGGACTCTGTGGACCCAACCCAGCTGGACTGCAGCATATAACCATGACACCATATGATTGAAATTATCATTTTGTCCATTAGTCCCTTTGTAGTGTTAAACTATAACTTGAACATGTTTCCCAATGTCAAGCCATCTTCAAGATATTTATCTTTTTGCAATAATTTGAAATCAGACATCTTAAATAATAAATGGTACAGATGTTTCTTCTATGTCTGTGGAAGTTTATCAGGGACCAAGTCACCTTCCATGGCGCTTGAGGTGTGGTGGGAGGAGAGGCGTGGTGACCAGATGCACTTTGCAGGGTGCACAGTGAAGGAGGTGGCTAGCCCCAGTGTCCTCACAGTGCCACTCCCAGGGAGGACCTGAGGCATAAGGTGACTGAGTTGATTTCCTTACTGACTGACATGTCCAAAGTGCTGTTCCAAGCACATCATGTGTATTAATTCACTCACTGGATCTTGTGGACGTCTCCTCCTTGGATTCTGTTCCCTGCCCATTTGAATGAGGGGAGAGGGGGGTGGAGTCACACAGCCCCCAAGAGGGAGAGGGAGGACACAGCACCAGCCTGCTGCCAGGCAGCACAGAGCCTCGGTGTCCTCTGAGCCAGTCCTCCTGACCTTTGGGCACAGCATTTTCAGAAGTCAAAACTAAAGCAGATCCTGTCTTAAATTTTTATTGGCCTAGATCCTGACAATTTTACTTTGGGGAATTACTAATACAGAATGAAACCACAGCTGATTTAACTCCTGCATGTTTTGTTTTGTTTTGTTTTCAGATCTTGTGTTTCACAGCAATGAAACTACTACAAATGTGTATGAAGACATAGCAGTGCTGCTCATCAATTCTGCCATACAAGGTTATAATGGTTGGTATTCATTTTCTGCAGCAAAACTATTTTGTTTTCAGTGTCCATTCAACAAGTATCTTCAGCTTCAGACACTACAGATTTAGTTTGAATCTTTCCGTGTGTGCATTTTGTCTTTTCAGGAACCATTATTTTCCTACGGACAAACCACTTTATTCTGAGCCTAAGTTTTGCATTTTTTGTTTGTTTAAAATAAAAGGTGGAAAAGCTCTGTCAGTGAGGGCCCAGTGTGCCTTAGGGTCCCTTTTGTGGCCACTTCAAGTGGGTCTGGTGCTCAGACTCTGGGGAAGCAATGCTCAGCTGATGAGCCCTGGGGCAAGGTGCTGTCTGCCCTGCAGAGATGGAAAGTCAGGCCATGGCCATGAGACTCATCCTCCAGCATGACTGCTTTTGAGCAGAGGTGGAGCAGGATGCGGTTCAGAGGGGAGGAGGTACTCTCAGCTGGAAGTGGGGCCTCTGAGTAGGTCAGGAGCCCTGGGTGACAGGACTCCAGAGAGCGGCATGTGGGGCTTATGTCGTGGGCTGTCCCTGGGCTCTCTGCTGAAGACCATGTGCCAGGCTACGGGAGTTGCAGAGAATTATTCAAAAACTTTGCAGGCTTCCTGAATATAAATTTCTAAAGCTCCCTGTCAACAGTATTACTCTGTTTCATTTTTTCATTGTTAGAAATTTTGAGTATTGAATCTGTTCTCCTTTTGTATGGTTGTCCCAGTTTGCTAGCACTGCTAAATATATGAAGAGTACTCCTTAGGTGAAAGAGGTGTCAAGTGATGAAGCGCTCCTGAAAAGATACAGAGAAGAAATAGTGGACCTGAAAAAGCAACTAGAGGAAGTGAGTGTGAATGCTTTATTTTAATAGAGATTAATTTAGATTGATGGAGATCTACCCACCCACTCTCACCTCAGGAATATCTGAGTTGCTGCAACTTAATTTTCAAACAAATGGGTTATGACTATGAAGAAATAATTTATAACAGTTTAGTTTACTGTGTAAACTGAAAGATCTGATTTCTTGAAAATATATTTGATTTTATTCTATATTTCCAAAGGGTATAATTTGAGATGTTTCTCCATATGAACCAAGTAGAAATAATTTTGCTTTTTTAGTCTCACAAGTGCATACTGAGTTAGTTTAGAAATAGAAATGTATAGCAATTTAAAACTACGTTCTATTTTTCACATGCCTGAATTCCTCTTCTGAACCTAAGATAGTAATCTAAGAATGCAGCATAAATATCTTTCCATTCTAATTGGTTTATTTTAATCATCACAGT
>RJWM01044520.1:0-13234 GCA_004363535.1 Dasyprocta punctata | reverse complement strand
GCATGTATTTTAAAGTTATCATGTGTGTTTGCAAAATGCTATGTATTTGCAATGAAGGCAACAAAATTCCTTTACTATTTGTCTCTTTGTATTCATTCTAGCCTCTAAGTTAAATAACAGTTCATATTCATTCATTTAAAAATAGCTTCATTAAAGTAGAATTTACATACCTATCTATGCCTTTTAGAGTGCTGTTGAAACTTGAGCTATTTGCACACCTATGAAAGTAGTACCATAATCAGAAAAGTGAATATATTCATCAGTTCAAATTGTTCTTCTCCTTTACATCTTGAAATAACTTTGCCTCTGGAAGAAAATTTAAAAAAGAAAACTTATTGTAAGATTCAGTTTTTATGTGACTGGCAAAAACACAAACTAAAACTGGCAAAGACAAACTAAAACAATGTAGCAGCAGAACATAGTAAAGTTAATTTGAGATTAATCCATGCTAACACGTAAATTAGCTTTCTAGTCAGCAAATGATATTCCATCACATTTTCTCAAGTTGATTAATCCATTTTCCTATTGATAAACATTAATGTTATTTTCAGTTCTTAGTTTATACATCTCACAAGTTTTTACATGTACTTATATGCTCATTTTTCTTGAGGATATGCCTACAAGTTAAACAATCATACTATGCAATAGATAGATGTTTAACTGCAGAACAGTTTCTTCAAGTAACAGGACAATTTTTTGTTTTTGAAAGCAGGAATTAAGTGTACAACAAATTTTCAAATGGGGAGGAATTGTTATGAAACTAAATGATTTATTAAAGGCAAAATTAAATAACTTTCTAATCTGTGTTTTAGACCTCTTAGCTGAAGTGTTTTAATTGATTGTTTGATATCTGTGATTGAAAATGTAAGCACAAAACCCTTCAATTAAAAAATAATTATTGGCAGGATTGTTTGAATGTTACAGTTTTACTGCATAGATTGGTGTGATTGTGCTCAACACTAAGTTCCCAGAAGGTGAATCTTCCACTTTACAATTTTAGAGCTTCTGTTCTGTTCACTGAAGGCATAAAAGACATAGGTTGTGTCTGCAGAGACAGCATAAACATGTTGAGAGAGATTAAATGAAAATAAGAAAAATAGATCATTCAATGATTCCATCATGAATTAGAAATCTTATAAAAGTATACAGTACTTAGAATAATTATTAGCACTACATATGTAATATTTGCTACAACAATTTATAAAAATATTCCACTATTTGTCAGGATATATATCTGATATATATGCATATATACATCATATTTACTGCAGTGCTATTATGTTTGGATTCCTACCTTTCTAAATTAAAGATCCCTACCAGAAAGTGTTATCGTGGTAGTTATTCAGGTTTGGGAACATAATACATGCTATGCTTATGCACTTCATAAATTTAAAGATAGTAATCAGTGCACAAAGATTATTTTATTAAATGTAAATTTAATGTACTCAGCAATAAAATGTATGTGCTATTGGTACTTTAGTCTTAGACTGTGTATGAATAATAAAATACTCTGGTACTTTTGTATCTACTTAATCACTGAATTAACACTAATGTAGTGCACATAAACTTACCACAGAATACTCTTCTCTTGTTTATGAGTCATACATGGAAACTGAAAAGGGGAAAAGACAGAACTGAAAAATTAATAATCAGCGAGGAAAATCAAAACATGGAAAACTATTGTATGCTATGCAAGATGAACTTATTAATGATGCCTTCTTTAGAACCATATAATTAGACTAGTAAATTAGACATTGGAATATAGTAAGACTTTTCCATATTTACTACGTTACCAGAGACAGATACATGAACATTTTGAAATTCAGCAAAAACTGAATCCCAAGCATTTGTTGAATATTATCTTGTTGAGAAAAATAATGAGTAGTTCTTTCTTTCTTGAATAAATTTTGGATATTTCAAAGAGATTTTGCCAAGATCTTTACTAACTGAACTTACACACATATGCATTTTCTATAACAGATATTTTCAAAAAGATGAATTATCATAAGGGTGTTTGTTAGTATTTTAATCAATAAAGCAATTCCTTTGGAAATTAGTCCGTAAATAATAATCATTTAGGAATTTTAGAAAATCACAGTGATTTTTATGTGGGAATATACGCCTTAAATTTTTGGTTTTGCTTATTCTTTAATTTATCCAACACAATTATGAATTTTCTCTCTTGTGCAGAGGTAACAAACAAAAGATAATGAAAGGATAAACCTGAGATATGTTGGTTATCATGTGTCAAAGGAAAGAATAACTATAATTGATATGATGTACATGTGGGATAGTTTGAAAAATATCAGCGCAAACAATTTGTGTTGCATTTTCATGCACAATGGGAAGAGGAAAGAAAGAGATAGTGAAGAAAAAACATACATAATATGAAAGTAAATGTCCAAAACATCACATTTAGTAGAAAGTATAGGACAAACATATGTCATATGAATGCAGTGGCCAATACATAAGAAATGCAATCAGTTGAGTATTTGGACCAGATTACTCACTCTTTTCAGTATGTATGTCTTATGTCATGTATATTTTACCCTTCGTCTCAGCTAAAACAAGTGACTTCCTGGGTTCAAAGACTGCTGATAGTATTTATACAAATTAATCTTAAAAATGGGCTTGCACAGTTTAATTTCTCTTTTTCCTTTTCTGACAAGCCAAAAGAAGGATGTGTCTTGGCTATCTTGGCAGTACACAAATTATGGGAGATGGAGCAGACTTCAATCTCCATTTCTAGATGAACTCACTGTACACACAAAAACACAAATGCACAAATAGGAAGAAATAATTCCTACTAAAAGGTAAAGAATTGGGAACAGTTTGTTTCACATTATTATTCTGGCAATAGTTGACTAAAACAGGATGGTAAAAAGGAAATTGCAAGAATGTGGAAAGGTATAGAGTTTGGAGTTTATTCTTCTACAAGGCATTGTGCATAGAATATACATTCACAAATTAGGATAAATCATAGATCAACTTTAGAATAAAATTTGGTTTCAGAATTAGGCATTTAGAAGCTGTGTGCATATGTACTTCAATGTCATTTTTGGCATTGCTGAACTTGTGTATTGTTTATGTTTCTATTATGATTGTCAACTTTTATTCTCAGAATATTTTTAAAATCAGTTGATTATTTGAAGTAACAATGATAACACTTCATAGTCAAATTTAAAATATGTAAAGGTATACAGTACAAAATAACAACAAATATGATACATATTGAAGCAAAGCCACTATATTTTACTGAAATAAAAAGTATCTATACAAAATATTTCTCTAAAATTATTTTTACAAACTGTATGCTTTATCAGGGACTTGGCCTAGATCCCCAATTTCCCAAACTAGTGTATGGTGAAACCTTAAATAAACGAGAGAAATGGTATGATTTTAGGACTCCAGGAGGATCAAAGCCCTCTGCAGAGTTCTTAACACTGAGGCTAAGATGAGGGCTAAGAAAAAGAGCTTCTCTGGGCTGCCTGTATTTATTTCTATTACAGAGAAAGAGAGGTGAAACTGAGAAAAGTGTGGGAAATGAGCAGGACCTTGGGAGTCACTTCAAAGACTTCTCCAAGTATTAAATTGTGCCAATTACAGAGAACTGTCTTATCTCCATGATGACATTTATGGTGGGAACAAGACTACAGGAGTGAGATGCCTGCAGCTACAGTCTCTATCTACTTAATTGATCATGGAGCCAACATGTCTTCAACAGTGGCCTTATCTTTCCCTTTGAGATATCTCTGGCCTCACAGGCCACTACAGGCCTCAGCCAGGACCAGTGATTCATAGAGGTTTACTTACTATGAATCAGCTCCCATTGCCAGGCAAGAGACCTAGGCCTAGGACAGGCTCACAGATAAACATAGAAAGCCAATTAGTTCATTTTAAATCCTGCTCAGAACCACTTCATACTGGTCTCCAACAATACTTAACTTCAGTTTTTGGTAAAATATTCAAGTACAAATGCTAAAGTTTATAGAACATTAGGCAAAGTCTATGAGTAAACTAATAATCATAAAAAATGTAATATTCTCTTATTCAATTGTGATTATAACATAGTTCAATATTATAAAAATATTAAATAGAAGATGCATACATATCTATTGACTTTCTTCAACACAGATAAACTACTTGATAACAAGTGATTTTAAATTTGCTTTCTTGTATAAGAAATGCTAAACAAAATGAAAAAGTTTTCCTGTTATAACGCATTTTCCTCAAAACTTTAATCTACATATAATTATACCTTTGAAAATTTTGTAGAACAAATAGAAAGAAAATTTAAAAATACCTGATATTTTAGCATTGTCTGACTATCTCCTACCTGATAAGCACAAAAAAGACATACAGTTTTCTCAACAGAGTTGCATACCCACATGAAAATGTATTAGGAATACTTTTACCTGCTGTATTTTAATATTAAGTAAGTTACTTATAGAAAATTTCATAAAAGCTTTCTTCTCCAAGAGTTAATTTGGTATGTAATTCGATGAAAGTATATCTACTACTGGAAATATGAAAAGTCTTCTGATTTAAATTATAGTAATTTTTCTATGAGATACCATCTACCATAATTGAACTTTCATCTATCACCATTCTAAGTATTCGACTTCTTAAAGAGATATCATGAGTATATGATTAGTAACAATATGATATGATTGACAAGCACAGCGTGTACTTACCATTTTAATTTAACTTCTTTTATTTTTTATATTTTATAGAGTCATAAGTAGTTCATAAAGTAATACACAGTATCATTTCTATAGTTCATTAGTTCTTGAAAATGACACTGAGTACACTTTGATGTGATTTTCTGATACAATTAAACGGTATATGATCTTGAAATGACAGTTGCCAATGACAGAATTTAAATTTCAATTTAAATCAGTAAAGTAAATATCTCCTACTGAATACTGACACATGATAAATTGATTGAAGTTCATAAAAATTATCGATTATTTATTTTTCAAAACATTTTGTCAGTGCTACAAGAAGTAAGAATTTGATAATCTCTTTTCAATTGCTTTTTCCATTGCCATGGCAGAAGTCTGAATTAAATTAATTATAAACTGCCTTTGCTTTCTGACAGTTGGATATTTTTTTACTTCAAAGGCAAATACCTCTTGAAGCAATACAAAAACATGCTTAGAAGTGCGAAGTACAACAGAGCTGAAAGATGTTACAGGCTGAGATGTTAGTATGTTCCAGAAGAGATACTCAGAGTGCAAACACAGTGAAAAATGTATTTCCTGTGTAGTACAAATAATTTTGTATGAATCAAATTTTTATGTTTAAGTAACATTAATAGGATTTAATTGAAAGATGTTGCATTATGTAACAAATTCTGATTAAATTTGTTTCTGAACACTATCCTAGAATTCCATTATATTTTTTTGTAAGTATTGATTGAAAAAAGGCAATAAATTTGGTTGTAATAAGCAATAAACTTATGATACTGATAAAGTATGTTGAAAAACATGCAATTGCTAATTTTTTTCTTTTTTAAATTTTATTTTAAAGATGATGAAACCCAAGAAAACAAAACAGAATAAATCCAATCAAAACAAAGCAGTGATACTGGTACAGAACTTCAAAGCAGGGTACTAGGAAAACAACAATGGCTACCATAGTATATCTTGTTACCTTCACAATATTTATCTGTTTCATTAGACATAGGAAAATCAAACCAAGACAAAACAGAATAAAACCAATCAAAACAGAATATTGAATAAAGCAAAACAATTAATCAAAACAAAACAAAACAGCAATATTGGATTTCAAAAACAAAATTGAAGGAAATCCCCCTTATTTGCTATATTGCATACTGTTATCCTCCCTATAGATGCTCAGATTGCTGGTCCCAGGTCTGCAAAGTCAACCAAACACTACAAGCATTCTGTTGCTTTTGTACCTCAGTTGCTAACAACTCAGCCTGTCCTCTGAAACAGTCGGTTGCTTATGGAGGATGGAGAGTTGTGGGGGAGTTGGTGATTCTCAGCCCACATGCCTGTAGGCTCATGGGAGGTGCTTTCTGACTTTTCTCTCCTGGGTTCCACATGGCTTGTGTGGCTTACCAGAAAGGCTAGCTAGTTGGCTTGTTGGTCAGCTCCTGCCAGTCCCAGCATGGCTGATTCTCAGGAGGCACTATCTGATTTTTCTCTTCCTGTCCTCTGTATGGCTTGCGTAGCTTACCAGAAAGATGGGCTAGTTGGTTTGTTGGTTGACTCCTTCCCAACAATTGATAATTTTAAAGAAATAAACATGCAGTTTTTAGAATTTTTTGATTGTTTATTAGATTCATTTCCAATTAACACCACTTCCTAAGGTTCTTTGTTTTGCTGTCATCAGAAACTTTTAAAAATTCATGTAAGAGCTCTGAAACTTTAATTAGATTTAATGTAGACTCTGTATATGATGATAATCTGTATGAGTAATTTTTCACAAATAATAAATACACTTATCTGCACATTATATTCCAAACTTTCTGATTGAGGGATTATTTCAACCTTCCCATAATCTAATTTTGAGTAATTTGATGGTTTATTGACTTACTATGAAAACTAGCAGTCATTAGAAAATGACTCTATCAATATAGTATATTTTATTTAAATGTAATTAACTATTTTTTTAAAAATTACATTAAATTATAACTATTTGAAACATTTCTTATAGAAACTTATAATTAAAGCACTTTATCTTTTGTCAGATGATGTTTATGAGACATTTTAAAGAGAAACATGAGAAAAATATTAGTGATTTTTTATTAAGAAATTAATTATTCAATTTATATATATTAAAATGTATAATTCAACAATGAAATTGTTTATTTGCTAACCAAAATTACACTGTGGAAGAACTAGCATGAACTGTTTACTAGTTTGATTCTAGCAACTTCTATATACATTTCATTTGTCTATTTTGCATGTTGTTTAATGCTTTTTTTATACCTTCTTTTCTCAAATATCTTTCATAATATCTAGCCCTTTCATTTATACATAGTTAATAATCAATAGAACATTCTTCAGTCAAAACCAATAGCACAAAGAACAAAATATTTAGAAAATATACTGTGTATTTTATAGAAATCTTAATGCATTAACCATAATAAGGTAAAAATTAAGTAACAATGAAATTTCAAATAAGTCAATTTTAATTTTCTGGCGCATACACATAGATAATACCATTTATTTCTACATGCATATATACATAAGTACATATACGTGTTCGTATATGGATACATATATGTATTCATTTGCACTGGATGACACTGCAATTTTTGTAGACATATACACAAATGAATGGAAGAGACTCAAACAGATCAGTATATTCCATTACACCATTACTTGCAACTAAATATTGGAAATAACCCAAAGGATCATCTACAGATGAGTAGATAAAAGGATAGCAGGACAATAACAGCATAGTATTTGATCACCAAAAGGAGTGAGGTTCTAATATAAGCTACAACTGTAATGACTTGAAAGTACTGCACTAAGTATGATAGCTGCAAAACAACAAATCCATCATTTGAATTTGAAAGAGTTGTCTAGAGTTGGAAAAGGAGACTAAAGGATAACTATAGACTTCATACAAAAGGTAGTCAGAATTTCGTGCTGAATGGGAGTATACTTTCCATTTACATGATGGAAATTTTGGAAACAATACTGATTATTACACAACATTGTGAACGATAGTAAAAACTAAATTTTCTCCAACTTTGTAACTTTATGACTTTGTTGGCTTGTGAACATAGACCACTGGTTATATAAAATCTGGTCTTCTCCAACACCCTGTATCATGCACTGTCCTGAAAACTACAGTTTCAGTAGGTGAGACAGACCATGAAAACTAGAAACTGCTTCCAGAAGGTAAAGACCTGATATTTTAAGTTGAGACATGAGCAAAACAAGTGGTTTTGTTAGATAAGAGTGAGTAATATGGTGGAATAAGTTATGAAATAGTTACAGGTTCTTGGACTATGGCCGTGAAATGGGAAGCCAACAACCCAGTAGTTTACCAGGGTTATCTTGTAATAGCAGCTATAATGTTAAAGTATACGTACATCTTGGCTGTCCTGGACCATTATATGCATGCACAGTGAAAAACAGAGAGCATGATATTGCCTAAAACCAAGTAAGAAATGAGACCTACTTATCCTTGAATGTTCTTTTTGGCACTCACAAATATCAGTTGGAGCACGGAAGTCTTATGGGTTTGATGTGTTTAATTACATCCAGTGTTGAAATCGTTTGCTGAAAATAAGGCAATTTATATAAAGCCAGACTAAAAAAATACGGAGGAAAAAAATAAAAAAGAAGCAGTATCGTCAGTACTCATATATGGGAAACATTCCTCACTTTAGGTATGGGAGAGTTACCAAAAGGAGAAAATATAATGTTCAGAGATAGTATAAAATATTGTCTAAAATATCCAGTTGGACAGCATATGTCATCTTCAGCATGAAAACAGCGATAAATAAGCAAAAAACAAGTATAGTGGAATGATATGTTGGATTTAGCAAATGAATACTTCAAAGAAAATGTTATAAACACAATTTTTTTTAAGTAGGATGGAAAGTTTTTAAAAAGAAGTAATCTCAGGTAAAAGGAGACAGTTTGAGGTAAACAGAAACAGAGACAACATGACAATTACACCTACCTTACAGAAAGTAACAAAAGCTTAAAGGAAAGAACAGCTAGTAGATACTCAAAGCCCACATGAAAATTAAAGACATTTAAAAATGATAAATGGGTGGCTAATCATAAAAGAACATGTTGGAAAGAATTATGCCTCCCTAATTCATGTTTAGTTTCTACCCCTTGTACCTCAGAATGTGACTGTATTTTAATATACAGTCTTCAGAGAAATAATTAAAATAAAATGAAGTGATATGCACGAACCCTATTTCAATAGGACTGCTATCCTTGTAACAAAAGAAATTTAGAACTTATACCAAGAGGAACAGGTGAAAACCCAGTAGATGGCATTTTCAGTTCAGAAGAAAGTCCTAAGGAAATTACTAACCCTTCCAATGCATTAATCTCAGAATTGCAGTCTCCAGAGCTGTGAAAAAATTAATTTTCCTTGTTTAGTCTAAGTCTGTGGTAATTTGTTTTGACATCCTAGCAAAGATAAACTACATTTCTTTTTACTTTTATTGTCTTAAAATTTTTAAAAACCATTAGATTTAGGCATGAAAAAATGATTAATTTTCATGCCTAAATCTTGTAATCTGAACAACTATTTCAAGATAACAGTATGCAATATATTAACTAGTGTTAATTTCCTATTTCTTCCTTATTAAATTCTATACCATATTTACCTTTTTTGTTTGCTTTTAAAATTAAAAAAAAAACAGGAACAAAGCTTTTGTAAATGAGGGAAAAGGATTGAAGGGAGAGGAGGGGAATGAGAAGAAAGAATCAAGATATATCATGTACAGGTACAAATTTCCTATGATGAGTGTGATCTTCATGTATATCTAAAATATACCAAATAAATAAATGGATTATGTGAAGTGATAATTGAAATGCTTCAAAACTGAAAATTTGTATGCAACATAATAACACTAATACTGGCAAAAAAATTTCACCTTTTATAAATATTAACTAAATTTGATCAAACAGTAAATGTAAAACAAAAATTTTAAACTTCTGTAAGTAAATATAGGGAAAGCAGATATCTTTCATTTTGCTGATGACATCTAGATACAATGGCAAAATTATAATCCAAGAATTAAAAATAGAAATTTTATGCCATTAAAATTGAAACAGTGTGACTATACTAAGGGAGTCGAAATAGAAAGCACAGTTTGGGAGAAAATATTTGCAAATCCAATTGTAATAAAAGATTATTATCTGAAATATATAGAGACCTCTTAAAACTCAATACAAAACAAATGACCCATATAAAAATTGGATGAACCATTTTTAAGAGACAGTTTTCTAAAGAAGATGGGAAGTGAAATATAAGAATATTAAAAGATATTCAACATCATATATCCTTAGAAAGTCACAAATTACAGTAAAAAACTTCCATTATTTGGTCATTACTAGAACAAAATTACAAATTACTGATTATACCAAATTATTGTGAAGATCTGGAGTCATGCAAAGTCTTACTGGTTGGACTAGAAAAAGATATAACCACTTTGAAAATGATGTCAAGTTTACACACACATATTCACACTCATGCACACACTTTTGTAATATGACCTTGTAATGGCATTCCTTGGCATTTACCTGAATGAGCTGAAGATTTGTATTCATATAAAACTTGAGCACGTATTTGTTTCAGATATATAACCACTGGCTAAATGTTGGGCATAAATAAATGTAATTCAACAAATGAATGGATATAATCAGACTGTGGTATATACATTGACAAAAAAAAAAGAGCTTCCAAGTCATGAAAAGCACAGAACAAACTTAAGTACATATTACTAAATAAAATAAGGCAATCTAAAAATGCATCATACACTATAACTCCCACTATTTGATGATCTGGAGAAGGCAAAACTGTGGAGGCAGTGAGAAGATCAGTCATTGCCAGAGTAAGGATCAATATATAATTATATAGAACACAGGGAATTTTTAAGTCTGTCATAGTGGTAGATATATTACATTTATTAAAACTTATGAAAAGAAACAACACACAGATACATTTTAGTGTGAATTAAGGAATTCAACTAAAATAACACATCCATATTGACTCATCAATTGTACATAGTAAACACATCACATTAATGAAAATTGTTAATAGAGAAAGCTAAGAGTGAACCAAAAAGATTTTATGGGAGCTCTCTATACTTTCTTGCTTTACTTTAACAGAAACTGCATTAAGAATAATCTATTAATTTAAAGAATGTTAATAAGATAGAGTAGTTAATAACAGTATATAATGACTTTGCACCCATTAAAATATATACACAAAGTGTTAAAAGCAAACAAAATCATCTAAATCTTTTATACATGTATTGATATGACTATGAACAAATTTAGAGCAGGTTAAAATTTAATGAAAAAACAGTATTTGTTATGAAGACAGGAATGACAGGAAAAATAAGAGAAACTAACAGAAATCATGAAGGTGATCATATTTTGCCTCCCAGTTTCCATACTTTTAAAAGCTTAGAATAAAATGTAACCTATAGTGATACATGAGTACCCAAATTTACAACAATGCAATTCACAGTAATCAAGCTCTGAAAACAGGCTAATTAGTTGTTCATCAACAGACACATACAAAAAGAAAATGTGCATATGCAATGGAATACTCCTCAGTCATAAAGTAGATTAGAGTCATGTTATTTCCAAGAAAATGGTTTGAACAAGAAAATACCATATTAGGTGACTGAAGCCAAAATCAGACATTTCTCATGTGAGAACTTACATAAAAGATGATAAGAAAGCAGGAGGTAGATTTCTTGAGAAAGAGAAGGAAGATGGAGGAAGAAAAGGGGTGCAATAGGATTGAAATTGAGTAACACATGTTAAATGCATGTACCACCTTAACAGATCAATCTCAACCTCATGTAAAATTAATATGAATTAGTAGAATGGAAAAATAAGGTTTACAAAAATTTAGATGGCATTATTTTTATTTTGAAATCAAATTTTAAAAACTACATATCAGAAAAAACAATTCTATATCTAAACTATGTATTAGTATTATTATTAATTTTATAAGAAAAATTTTAAAGATTCTCCTGTGATACATTTGGATTACTCTGAAAAACTGATCATTTTTGGCAGTGTAAGAAATAAAAAAACACAAATATTGAACATTTGAAATAAAAAAAGCCAAATATGGTATATTTTCTGTCTTATGAATGAGCAGCTCTCTCATCCACGTAGAGTCAGAAAAATGGTGAAAAACTGTGGAAAGTACTAGGGAGGCAATATGATTTTTACATGTTTAAAGTAAAAATACTTAAGACCAATTGTTCATCAAAAACAACAGTTTGTGCTTCCATTGTTTGTTTGATTACTGTTTCATGTCTTTATTTTGTAATCTGAACAACTACTTTGAAGATAACAACATGCAATTTATTAACCAGTGTTAATCTTCTATTATTTTGTTTTGAAATTCTGTATCATAGTTTTTGTTGTGTTTTTGTTTTTAAAATAAAAATTTTGAAAATACTTAATGAATTCTCTGTCTGTGTCTCTCTCTGTTTCCCTCCCACTACCAACAAGCCTCCTCTGCATCCCCAGTGTTGACCTTCTTTATGAGACCTGGAGTTAATAATCAGGCACAGAAACAGTCCACTTTTAAAAATACCTTCATTTTGCTCTTTTTTAAAGGTATCTTTAACTTATCATACCTCAATTGGTTTTCTTTGTTGCACCTGTTGTTTTGGGTCTACAATGTACCCAAAACCCTTGTGGGTTTAGAAGGTAATTGGATTATGGTAGTGCTATACTCATTAGTAGATTTATCTGTTGATGAGTTTGGTAGCTAAATGTGCTGTTAGTAGGTAGGGCCTGATTGGAGGTAGATCACTGGGAACATGCCTTGGAAGAATATATTACAAGAATGTATTATTGAACATAGTTCTCCCCCAACCTTCCTGACTGACATGAGGTGAGCAACTTTCCTCCTGTTGGCCTTTCTGCCAAACTGTTTCTTCCTTGAAGTTAACCAAACATAGAATACATCATTTTAAAACTAAGACCAAAACAAATCTCTCCTCCTTTACATTGCACATGTCAGGTATTTTGTACCAGGAAAGGAAAAGCTAACAAACACAGAAAATCTGTACCAGACAAGTGGGGCTATTGCTGTAACAGTCTTTGATAATGTGGTATAGCAGAGGCATTAGGAACTGGATTATAGGTGGAGTTTGGGAAACTTTAGAGATGTGGGATAGAGAAGACCTAGGAGGTTTTAAAAAATAAATAAAAATAATTGAAAAAAATGAAATATTTAGGAATCAATCTAACAAAAGATGTAAAAGACCTCCATACTGAAAACTATAGTACTCTGAAAAAGGAGATTGAATAGGACATTAGAAGATGGAGAGATAGCCCATGTTCTTGGGTAGGAAGAATCAATATAGTGAAAATGGCCATACTTCCAAAACTGTTATACAGATTCAATGCAATCCCAATCAAAATTCCAATAACGTGTCTTACAGAATTAGAGAAAACAATCCTAAAATTGATCTGGAACCAGAAGAGACCTAGAATAGCAAAGGCAATACTGGGGAACAAAGACAAGA